>JBAKBP010003095.1:69102-160807 GCA_037953745.1 Lithodes maja | reverse complement strand
GTATGAATATTCCCATATTCAAAATATGCTATAGGGGTGCAATGCCTGGTGAGTTATCTGCTCAACAGGTGACGTTGTGTGTGTGTAAGTGTGAGAGTCCGAGTGTAGAGGGTGAGACAGTGAAGCACGGGAACGAGGTGGCTTCAGAGATGGGGTCGTTTCGGGCCATGAGTGAGCACCGTGCCTCATGTGAAGGCAAGATGGCAGGTGCTCGTTGTACTCAACGTGCTTCACATGTCTCACTCCCTAGACTGGAACAAGACCTCACGGGCTTCACTGTTCATTGTAAAGCGGTGAATGTTAAGGCTCTCAGCCTATGCCCGAGAGGAAGTAAGTTGGAATATAGAAAAAAAAACAAAAAAAAAAATACAGTATATATGTTTTGTGGTATATACTGTATATACTGTATATACAGTATATATGTTTTGTGGTATATACTGTATATACTGTATATACAGTATATATGTTTTGTGGTATATACTGTATATACTGTATATACAGTATATATGGTTTGTGGTATATACTGTATATACTGTATATACAGTATATATGTTTTGTGGTATATACTGTATATACAGTATATACAGTATATATGTTTTGTGGTGTATACTGTATATACAGTATATATGTGTTGTGGTATATACTGTGTATATACAGTATATATGTTTTGTGGTACATACTGTATATACAGTATATATGTTTTGTGGTACATACTGTATATACAGTATATATGTTTTGTGGTATATACTGTATATACAGTATATATGTTTTGTGGTATATACTGTATATACTGTATATATGTTTTGTGGTATATACTGTATATACGGTATATATGTTTTGTGGTATATACTGTATATACGGTATATATGTTTTGTGGTATATACTGTATATACTGTATATAATTATGTTTTGTGGTATATACTGCATGTACTGTATATAATTATGTTTTGTGGTATATACTGTATATACGATATATACTGTATATATGTGTTGTGGTATATACTGTATATACGGTATATACTGTATATACAGTATATAAGTTTTGTGGTATATACTGTATATACAGTATATATGTTTTGTGGTATATACTGTATATACTGTATATATGTTGTTGCCAGCCGTCCGGCTGGCTCAGCTGATAGCGTGCCTGATTCCCATCTTGAAGGTCTCGCGTTCAATCCCCGCTCAGATTGAAAAGTTTTTCTGGGATACAGCCGGCGGTTACCATCTCCCCATGAGCAAGGGGAATGGGTATTGGTCTCTGGTAGACTAAAGAAAGCCAAGGGCTTGTGAATCCTCGAAGGAGGAGATACGGGCGCTATATAAGTAACCAGAAGATTATTATTATTATATACTGTATAAACAGTATATACAGTATATATATGTTTTGGGGTATAAACTGTGTATACTGTATATACAATATATATGTTTTGTGGTATATACTGTGTATACTGTATATACAATATATATGTTTTGTGGTATATACTGTGTATACTGTATATACAATATATATGTTTTGTGGTATATACTGTATATACTGTATATACAGTATATATATGGTTTGTGGTATATACTGTATATACAGTATATGTTTTGTGGTATATACTGTATATACTGTATATACAGTATATATGTTTTGTGGTATATACTGTGTATACTGTATATACAATATATATGTTTTGTGGTATATACTGTATATATGTTTTGTGGTATATACTATATATACTGTATATACAGTATATATGTTTTGTGGTATATACTGTATATACGGTATATACAGTATATATGTTTTGTGGTATATACTGTATATACGGTAAAATTATACAGTATATATGTTTTGTGGTATATACTATATATACTGTATATACAGTATATATGTTTTGTGGTATATACTGTATATACTGTATATACAGTATATGTATTTTTTGGTATATACTGTATATACTGTATATACAGTATATATGTTTTGTGGTATATACTGTATATACTGTATATATGGTTTGTGGTATATACTGTATATACAGTATATATGTTTTGTGGTATATACTATATATACTGTATATACAGTATATATGTTTTGTGGTATATACTGTATATACAGTATATGTATTTTTTGGTATATACTGTATATACTGTATATACAGTATATATGTTTTGTGGTATATACTGTATATACTGTATATATGTTTGGTGGTATATACTGTATATACAGTATATATGTTTTGTGGTATATACTGTATATACAGTATATATGTTTTGTGGTATATACTATATATATGGTATATACAGTATATATGTTTTGTGGTATATACTGTATATACTGTATATACAGTATATGTGTTTTGTGGTATATACTGTATATACTGTATATACAGTATATATGTTTTGTGGTATATACTGTATATACTGTATATATGTTTTGTGGTATATACTGTACATATGTTTGTGGTATATACTATATATACTGTATATACAGTATATATGTTTTGTGGTATATACTGTATATACGGTATATACAGTATATATGTTTTGTGGTATATACTGTATATATGGTATATATGTTTTGTGGTATATACTGTATATACGGTATATACAGTATATATGTTTTGTGGTATATACTGTATATACAGTATATATGTTTTGTGGTATATACTGTATATACGGTATATAAAGTATATATGTTTTGTGATATATACTGTATATACAGTATATATGTTTTGTGGTATATACTGTATATACAGTATATATGTTTTGTGGTATATACTGTATATACAGTATATACAGTATACATGTTTTGTGGTATATACTGTATATTCTGTATATACAGTATATATGTTTTGTGGTATATACTGTATATATACAGTATATATACAGTATATATGTTTTGTGGTATATACTGTATGTACAGTATATAATTATGTTTTGTGGTATATACTGTATATACTGTATATATGTTTTGTGGTATATACTGTATATACAGTATATACAGTATATATATGTGTTGTGGTATATACTGTATATACTGTATATATGTTTTGTGGTATATACAGTATATACAGTATATATGTGTTGTGGTATATACTGTATGTACAGTAAATAATTATGTTTTGTGGTATATACTGTATATACTGTATATATGTTTTGTGGTATATACTGTATATACAGTATATACAGTATATATATGTTTTGTGGTATATACTGTATATACTGTATATATGTTTTGTGGTATATACTGTATATACAGTATATACAGTATACATATGTTTTGTGGTATATACTGTATATACAGTATATATGTTTTGTGGTATATACTGTATATACTGTATATACAGTATATATGTTTTGTGGTATATACTGTATATACAGTATATATGTTTTGTGGTATATACTGTATATACAGTATATATGTTTTGTGGTATATACTGTATATACAGTATATATGTTTTGTGGTATATACTGTATATACAGTATATATGTTTTGTGGTATATACTGTATATACAGTATATATGTTTTGTGGTATATACTGTATATACAGTATATATGTTTTGTGGTATATACTGTATATACTGTATATATGTTTTGTGGTATATACTGTATATACTGTATATATGTTTTGTGGTATATACTGTATATACAGTATATACAGTATATATATATGTTTTGTGGTATATACTGTATATACTGTATATACAGTATATATGTTCTGTGGTATATACTGTATATATGTTTTGTGGTATATACTGTATATACTGTATATACAGTATATATGTTTTGCTGGTATATACTGTGTATACAGTACATATGTTTTGTGGTATATACTGTATATACTGTATATACAGTATATATGTTTTGTGGTATATACTGTATATACAGTACATAATATATTTTGTGGTATATACTGTATATATGTTTTGTGGTATATACTGTATATACAGTACATAATGTTTTGTGGTATATACTGTATATACAGTATATATGTTTTGTGGTATATACTGTATATACAGTATATATGTGTTGTGGTATATACTGTATATACAGTATATATGTTTTGTGGTATATACTGTATATAGAGTATATATGTTTTGTGGTATATACTGTATATACGGTATATATGTTTTGTGGTATATACTGTATATACAGTATATACAGTATATTTGTTTTGTGGTATATTCTGTATATACGGTTGTTACGTATCTTGATCCTCAAGTGGTTAACTTGATGAATCTAGATAGCACAGAGATATATATTAAGGTATCACTCAGCTGAAGGCAAAACAAAAGTAAAATCTAATAAAATTATTTCCTGTTGTTGCTTCCTTTCCTTTTGGATCTTAGGACTTAGTATCCTTTATTGACAGACACTCTTTAATTATGAACAATACTGAAACTAATTAAAGTCATGTAGTATTTATAAAGAATTATTATTTAACCGAAGCTTAGTAGGCTATGGTTATGAACCGAATAAGTTATATCTAAAGAAGGACTATTAATTCTATAAAAAGTCTTCAAAGATAAATATTAAAGTAAGAATACTTCTGTCTCTTACCCTTTTTTAAATGAATAGATAGTTTTCTTATGTCCTTGTATTTATATTTAATGTAATTATTCTTGGTTCTTGTCTGACGTTAATAGTATTATATTATTATTATCATCAGGATTAATATCAAAGTCACATACAAAGTTAGATATATATTTAATAATTAGTTAAATGTATTTCTTAACCACGTAACATTGAGGTTTGATTATGAGTAAATAAAATTACAGGATCGCTTCATAGATTCGATTCAGGTCTCACTCAAATAATATGAAAAGCAAAATATAATATTTTGAAGCAAAAGAATTTTCTTCAGCTTAGGAAATCACTAGAAGTAATATTAACACAGCCATGTTAGTCTAAGGCGATATTACTAATACGACACAATAGCATCACCGTACTAAGCACCGTTAAGCAATGGAAGCTTAATTCAAAGAAAATGAAAGAACTCGTAAGTATTAATATAAAACAATAGTATTACTTTCATCGTAACCCAATGACTTAAAGAGTTGTTTTAGTCCACAAGTTAGGCAACTAAAATAGTTAAGTACATAATAATAGCGTTCACGTTAATTCCCAATCAAATAGTTAAGCACATAATAGTAGCGTTAACGTAAATTCTCAATCAAATAGTTAAATACACAATAATAGTAGCGTTAACGTCAATTCGCAATCAAATAGTTAAGTACACAATAATAGTAGCGTCAACGTTAATTCCCAATCACATATCTCACTAACCAACATAACGTAAGTGTTTACACCGAACACACACACATTTATATAATCTGACTGACATTCACAATCCCATTATAATACTTCACCCCGTCTTCCTCCAGCTACAAGTTCACCTTCCCCAACTCCAAATGAGACTGATTTGAATGCCCACAACTCGGGTCTTATATACCAAACAATGATGGTGTAGGAACGAATCAGGAGGCGGGGGGTGGTGCCTGCTCCAATCATAGCTCCTAGAGTCGCATAACAGGTGCCTGGTCCACTCACAGCTCCTCGAGTTGCATAGCAGGTGCCTGGTCCAATCACAGCTCCTGGCGTCGAACATACGTCATATCGTCGGTCATCAAGTAGTTTGCAGGGTCCCCTATGACCACACAGATGTGAAGGCTAGTTTGCTAGTTTCCCCACTCGCTAGTCTGCTTCACCGTTTGGGTAATGTGGCTCCTTCAACTCTAATTCTAACTCTTAAATTAACATACAGGGCTCCGTATGTCAGACGGTATATATGTTTTGTGGTATATACTGTATATACAGTATATATGTTTTGTGGTATATACTGTATATACAGTATATATGTTTTGTGGTATATACTGTATATACTGAATATACAGTATATATGTTTTGTGGTATATACTGTATATACAGTACATAATATGTTTTGTGGTATATACTGTATATACAGTATATATGTTTTGTGGTATATACTGTATATACGGTATATACAGTATATATGTTTTGTAGTATATACTGTATATACTGTATATACAGTATATATGTTTTGTAGTATATACTGTATATACGGTATATACAGTATATATGTTTTGTGGTATATACTGTATATACTGTATATACAGTATACATGTTTTGTGGTATATACTGTATATTCTGTATATACAGTATATATGTTTTGTGGTATATACTGTATATACAGTATATACAGTATATATGTGTTGTGGTATATACTGTATGTACAGTATATAATTATGTTTTGTGGTATATACTGTATATACTGTATATATGTTTTGTGGTATATACTGTATATACAGTATATATGTTTTGTGGTATATACTGTATATACAGTATATACAGTATATATATGTTTTGTGGTATATACTGTATATACTGTATATATGTTTTGTGGTATATACTGTATATACAGTATATACAGTATATATGTTTTGTGGTATATACTGTATGTACAGTATATAATTATGTTTTGTGGTATATACTGTATATACTGTATATACTGTATATATGTGTTGTGGTATATACTGAATATACAGTATATACAGTATATATATATATATGTTTTGTGGTATATACTGTATATACTGTATATATGTTTTGTGGTATATACTGTATATACAGTATATACAGTATATATATGTTTTGTGGTATATACTGTATATACAGTATATACAGTATATATGTTTTGTGGTATATACTGTATACACTGTATATACAGTATATATGTTTTGTGGTATATACTGTATATACAGTTTATATGTTTTGTGGTATATTCTGTATATACAGTATATATGTTTTGTGGTTTATACTGTATATACAGTATATATGTTTTGTGGTATATACTGTATATACAGTATATATGTTTTGTGGTATATACTGTATATACTGTATATATGTTTTGTGGTATATACTGTATATACAGTATATATGTTTTGTGGTATATACTGTGTATACAGTACATAATATGTTTTGTGGTATATACTGTATATACTGTATATATGTTTTGTGGTATATACTGTGTATAAAGTATATATGTTTTGTGGTATATACTGTATATACTGTATATACAGTATATATGTTTTGTGGTATATACTGTATATACTGTATATACAGTATATATGTTTTGTGGTATATACTGTATATACTGTATATACAGTATATATGTTTTGTGGTATATACTGTATATACTGTATATACAGTATATATGTTTTGTGGTATATACTGTATATACAGTATATATGTTTTGTGGCATATACTGTATATACAGTATATATGTTTTGTGATATATACTGTATATACAGTATATATGTTTTGTGATATATACTGTATATACAGTATATATGTTTTGTGGTATATACTGTATATACGGTATATATGTTTTTAGTTTCCTCGCTAAACCTTCATCAAGCTTTACAAAACACACCCTACACCCCATTTCAAGATGTCCCGGTCAAAGGCCAGTTCCTTCAAAAATTACAGTCTCGCTATCACTCGCCAAGCAAAAAATCGACACCTAAATGGCACAAAAGGTCTTACTATTTACACAGAAATGAGGCGAAAGGTTTCAAAATCGCCAAACTAATGGAACAAACGTCTTAAAATCTCAAAATTGATACGCTAAATAATGAGGGAGAAGTGGATCCACCCATGCTGTACCGGCGACGTATTTGTTATTTGATTTCAGCTACATTTAGACGATTTTATTAAGCTTAGGAAGGATATATGGTAGCTGGAAGGATGAATTAATATAGTCTGTAATATTCTTTATTGGTAAACGTCCTTCCTGAGCTGAATAAAATCGTCTAATTGTTGCCAGAATATAATGGAACTGTATGGGTAAACATTAACATTGGGACATATAAGCAGCGGATGGTGACTATGGCAGACGGTAGAGACAACAGTTGCTAACAAACAAAGCATAATGGTGAGAACACCACTGTTATAATTATGTGGTGAAACATTCATTATTTTCGACATTATTAGTAACATTCTGGCAAATATTGTGCTACATATCCATAGTTTTGGCTTCATTTTCCCTTCACCAACATAAGGAAGTATACCTTCACGAAACCCTTGGACATAGTATAATGCAGTTGTTTTCAGGTGCTCAATAGTATAATGCAGTTGTTTTCAAGTGCTCAACAGTGAACTAATTGCAAGGTTAAATACAAATGGCAACCTGGAAGTTTAACCTCGGTGTTCATATATCCTCTAACTTCTCAAGTGCACGCCATAACATTTTCGCTGTATATTTGATTTGCCATTATAATTATTATTGTTATGTATTTATTTATTTTGTGTATGTAAGAGAAACAAGGGAAAGATGCCTGTAACGCATGTCTTGCTAAAATACACTACATGCAAAAACCCAGATAGTTGTTTTCATTATTTGCTCGCTGATAATACATGGGGATGTTATAATATCTTCCCCTTTTCCTCCTCATTCCTACAAATATATCCTACAGTAACTGCTTAGGATTGTATACATATTTTCCACAATCACTCTTTCGTTTTCTAATGTCAGCCATAACTAACCAACTGAGAGGTACACTTTAATTGTTATTATATTTGCTGTAGGATATATTCAGTACACCCATTTATAATACCTTGTGTGTTTCACCATAATTATGAGCACACACATTTCGAAAATTAAAACAATACGGAGAGGCATACTTTCTTTATATGACTATGAAACTGACAGATAAATTAATATGTATGTATGTATATACTCAGGCACATACCCCATAGGTGGGGATGGCTAACTCGAGACAGAGCCCAAACAGGGACAACACAACACCAAACAAAATACAAATCCACACACATCTAGGTCGCCCAGGAGAAGACCCAGAGACCCAGGCCCATTTGGGGTCTTCCACCAAAAGATTCCCAGGTCCCTGACCTCCCAGAAAGGTTCCGGTAGGCAAACACGCAGCGAAGCTTCACAACCACAATGCCCTTCCACACTCATTCAGGCATGATCCTTCATATATACCGGGTCCCCGAGCCAGGCGCCTGATGGACTATTATCTAGTCCTACTGGCGCCCGACCCCCACTCTCAAACAATCGTGTTATCACTCCTCTATTCACAAGCATTCTCCATTAATTCCTATTTAAACCACTTCTCTTGCCTGATCCATAGTATTTTCTCTATCTTCCAACGCATGTACTACACAGTCCCTCCATCGCAATGGAGGTCCTCCTACCCCTCTACCTCCCGTTGTATCTGACTCACATATTCTCTTTGTAAGCCTTTCATCTTCCAGTCGTTCAACATGTCCATACCAGCACAGCACCCTCCTGTCCACTCTGGCCAACAAAGGTTCCTGCTGCCCCACTCTCCTGCGCATCTCTTCATTCCTCAATCTGTCTCTATGAGTCACTCCACATATACTCCTCAAGCAGCTCATCTCCATCACATTCAGCTTTCTTCTCTCCTTTGCCTTCAGAGCCCATGGCTCAGCCCCATATATCACTGTTGGTAAAACTATCCCTTGATACATTGCACTTTTAGCTTTCATTCCATGATTTCTTACTTTCCACATACTTCCCATCGCTCCGAAAACTTTCCTTCCTTCACATACTCTCTGTTTTACATCTATTTCCATACCTGCGTCCCTGCTTATCACTCCTCCTAGATATTTAAAACACTCCACTTTTTCCAGTTTTCCCCATCCAGCCACACATCTCCAGTAGATTCAGCCTACAAGCACCTCTATTGCACACCATCACTTTAATTTTAATGAAGTTCACCCTGCACTTCCGCCTTCCACATATCACACCAAACTCTTTGACTACTTGCTGCAGTTTCTCCTCAGAATCCACCACCAATGCTGTGTCATCAGCAAACAACAACTGGTTCAACTCCATATCTCTACCATTCTTTCCTACTAAACCCAATCCTCTACCCATAGTTCTCATTTTCACGTCCCTCACCACACCATCCATATATACATTAAACAACCATGGTGACATTACACAACCTTGTTGCAGACCTACATTTACCTCTAACCATTCACGCAACTCAGTATTTCGTACTCTAACACATGCTCTGATCTTTTCATAAAAACTCTTGACTGCTCTTAACAAATTATCTCCAATTTCATATATCCATAGTACCTTTCACATTGATTCTCGATCCACATGATCATAAACTTTTTCCAATTCCATAATAGCCCAAAATATCTCCTTATGCTTCTCTAAATACTTCTTGCATAGCTGTCTTACTGCAAAAATCTGATCCACACACCCTCTTCCCCTCCTAAATAAATAAATGTAGTGAGATAACATTACTGAAATTATCGGCCATAATAACAAATTACTTGTATAATCGTGGGGTGAACCAAACTAATCGAAAGCACTATGCACAATCTAAACGTGATGGGGAAAGTACAGTACGTAAAGTAAAGAGCATAAATCTTGACACACCCATTTGAATCATTATCGAACGCAAACGACACAATACTATACGTTATTATAGCACATATGCTTCACAACTTGGCCTTAAAGGTTCAAAGATTCGAACTGGTGTAACCTTATTTGGTGAAAGCTGTGCTGTACAGTACCTGCCACAAGGGACTAGTGTTCTCGAAAAAGGGCTCCAGTCCTGACGGTATTCGTGACTTACAGTGGGCTGGCTTAATAATGCAGAAACATTGATAGCCTTTGAAGTCCTATTTTAACCCTTCTTTAGCGGCGCGCAACATAAGTCGAGTTAAATAAAGCTGGACTATGTGGCGGTGCTCGACATATATCGTGTGGCAATTTCAGCACGTAATGTTGCTGAGAGAGAGAGACAAGTGGTGGCAGGAGAGTAGCGAGCGTATGACTGCTCCAGACCACCGCGGCGAACCTACTGACACGAATCCCACCTCCTCCCTCCCTCTCTCACTCGCTATATACGGAATTGTATGGGGAAAGTGCCTAATTAGATGCTTTTTGCACTCGCATTGCACGGTTTTTGCAAGAAAACTAGCCATCATAAAAGGATCGTTATGGTGTCATTCGAAAGCTCTGTTTATGCCCTTTCAGGGATAGATACTTGTTTTACGTTCTGGGTCTTATTTAGGCATGAAAATGATCACGTAAACAGCCCTATTTTGGGTAAAAACACCCCGCTGGTGGCTACATATTATATACCGCCTAGGCCGCTCTTTAAGTGTTAACTAACTAACAGGCAACTTTGGTAAATTTCTCGGTAATGATTTTGCCTCGGACTGGATATGTCGCTTTGCTCGGACCTTTAAATTTTTTGGACTCGCTGCTTCTACATCCTATCTGTGTCTATATGTGATTGAATTTTATTGATATAGCATTGGAAATGACATGGAAGTGCTTGGTTATCATCACAATATACGTGGGTAAGAACAACATTTCCCCCATACTACCTACGGTAAGCTATTGTATTTGTAACCTGTTCTAACTGTCACTCAATTAAAGGGACGGTACATATATTGTTACGTATCTTGATCCTCAAGTGGTTAACTTGATGAATCTAGATAGCACAGAGATATATTAAGGTATCAGTCAGCTGAAGGCAAAACAAAAGTAAAATCTAATAACATTATTTCCTGTTGTTGCTTCCTTTCCTTTTGGATCTTAGGACTTGGTATCCTTTATTGACTGATACTCTTTAATTATGGGAAAATACTGAAACTAATTAAAGTCATGTAGTATTTATAAAGAATTATTATTTAACCGAAGCTTAGTAGGCTATGGTTATGAACCGAATAAGTTATATCTAAAGAAGGACTATTAATTCTATAAAAGTCTTGAAAGATAAATATTAAAGTAAGAATATTTCTGTCTCTTACCCTTTTTGAAATGAATAGATAGTTTTCTTATATGTCCTTTTATTTATATTTAATGTAATTATTCTTGGTTCTTGTCTTACGTTTATAGTATTATATTATTATTATCATCAGGATTAATATCAAAGTCACATACAAAGTTAGATATATATATATAATAATTAGTTAAATGTATTTCTTAACCACGTAACATTGAGGTTTGATTATGAGTAAATTAAGTTATAGGATCGCTTCATAGATTCGATTCCAGTCTCACTCAAATAATATGAAAAGCAAAAATAATATTTTGAAGCTAAAATAATTTTCTTCAGCTTAGGAAATCACTAGAAGTAACATTAAAACAGCCATGTTAGTCTAAGGCGATATTACTAATATGAGACAATAGTATCACCGTACTTGTTCTTACCAGCAACGTAAGCTTAATTAAAAGAAAATGAAAGAACTCGTAAGTATTAATATAAAACAATAGTATTACTTTCATCATAACCCAAGTACTTAAAGAGTTGCTTTAGTCCACAAGTCAGTCAACTAAAATAGTTAAGTACATAATAGTAGCGTTAACGTTAATTCCCAATCACATATCTCACTAACCAACATAACGTAAGTGTTTACACCGAACATACTTAACACACACTTATATAATCTGACTGACAGTCACAATCCCATTATAATACTTCACCCCGTCTTCCTCCAGCTGCAAGATCACCTTCCCAACTCCAAATGAGACTGATTTGACTGCCCACTACTCGGGTCTTATATACTATACAATGATGGTGTAGGAACGAATCAGGAGGCGGGGGATAGTGCGCGCCCCAATCACAGCTCCTCGAGTTGCGTAGCAGGTGCGTGGTCCAATGGAGTCTCCTGGCGTCGATCATCCGTCATAGCGTCGGGTCATCGAAGTAGTTTGCAGGGTCCCCTATGACGCATGCAGGTGTGAAGGCTTGTTTGCTGGTATGCGGACGAGCTGGTTTCCCCCTCGCTGGTTCGATCGCTGGTCTGCTTCGCCGCCTGGCTAGTTTGACACTCCTTCAACTCTTAATTCTAACTCTTAAATAAGCATACAGGGCTCCGTATGTCAGACCTCCCCCATAAAAAAGAGTTTAAGGAGTATAGTACATAATATTAAACATAAGACATAAATAGATTCACCACCAGATTGGCAACAGCAAGATTATAATGAGGATATAATAAGGATATCACCCAAAGTAGGCAACGTCTCCAGGTACCACATCAGAACATAGCCGGAACGTAGCTGGAGCGTTATTCGAACTGCAAGGCATCTCACAGCTGAAGGCTTGAAAGCGCACTACTAAAGCATGATATTTACCTCGCTACAAGGGAGAGCTAATTGCCAAAATCCTCTCATTAAGTTTATCTTACTGCTGTATGAGGCCAACACGGTAAATGCAATCTTTGATCCGTGGTAGTGGGTAGGTATCGTTCTTTGTGACAGCATTAACTTGCCTATAGTCCATACATAACCTATGGCTCCCGTCTGGCTTTGGCACAAGTATGACTGGACTACTCCACTGGCTTAAGGCCCTTGTGATCAGCTCGTTTGACAACATATAGTCAAGCTCGACTTGCAGTATACTCCTGCGTTGTGGTGAGACACAGTAGGGGGATAGTTTAATGGGAGTTGCATCCCCTACGTCGATGTCGTGCAAGGCCAAAGAAGTGAGCCCTGGAGTATCACGGAACACACTGGGAGACTGAGATAAAACAGAGATTAGTTGGTTTGCTTGATCAGAGGGAAGATGACATAGTTTAGATGGTAATTCCCCCCAAGTACCGAGTTATACTGAAAGTTGGATAGGCTACATGACAAGTCAAAGTCTGCATGAATACCTTCAGGCTCTGGAACAGTCTGTTGCGGGTCAGTAAGAGAACTGAAGACTTCGTCCACACCAGGCTGTCCACAGGTCCTGACATTCACTGCCACAGTGGGAGAATCTGGAGGAGAGGAATCAGGGGACCTATGGTAGGGTTTCAACATATTTATATGGAATACTTGCGTGGGCTTTCTCCTGTCTGGGGTAGTTACTAGATAATAGGTAATGCTCACCCTCTGAATGAGCCCCTGGGCCCCTGAACTTGGCAGATAAAGGTTGGCCAAAAAGGGGGAGCAGGACCAAAACCTCATCACCGGGCTGAAACTCCCTCTCACAGGCTTTTCTGTCATACCAGTTCTTCATGGAGCTTTTAGCCACTGTCAAGTTTTGAGCTGCAAACTCACATGAGGATCTCAGCCGGGTTTTGAAATCTGAAACATACTTGAGGAGGTTGTGGTTCCCCTCCTGGCCAACTAGGCTATCCTGCAATAGTTGCAAAGGACCTCTTACCTGGTGACCGAAAACTAGCTCATTAGGGGAAAAACCCAGGGATTCAGTTGGAACCTCACGAGTAGCAAATAAAAGAAAAGGTACCCCCTTATCCCACTCAACTTCGGTCTCTGTACAATATTTACGCAACATTCCTTTTAATGTCTGATGATATCGTTCGAGAACCCCTTGACTCTCTGGGTGGTAGGTGCTAGACTTAACATGCTCGATACCCAACTACTTCTGGGACTGCTGGAAAATGTTAGAGGTAAAATTAGTTCCTTGATCACTTTGCACCTTATGGGGGAAACCCATTCTGGTGAAGAATTTGAGCAGTTCCTTGATGACAGTTGGAGCAGAGGTAGTCCTTAAGGGTATAGCCTCTGGGTAGCGAGTTGCCATGTCCATAATAGTTAATAAATAAATGTTACCTTGGGAAGTCTTAGGCAATGGGCCTACAATGTCCACTACCACCCTAGTAAAAGGATTCTCGAAGACGGGCAAGGGCACCAGAGGATGTACAGGCACCTTCTGATTGGGTTTTCCTGTCATCTGGCAAGTGTGACACACTCTACAAAACTCCACTACATCTGCACTGTGACGCATGTCGAGTATGAGCATGCTGTACAGAACGCCCAGTCAGGCCCCACTCTCGCTAGGATCGTCAGGGCAGGAACTTTGGCTGTAGTCTGTGTAGAGTTTCCTAACTCAGTTTATGTGAACCGTTGTACTATAAGTATTATCATTATGTATTTTGTTTTCTTCTAAGTCAACGAGTTCTATTTTATATCATTAGATATAAGTATTGTGTGTGGGACTTATATGTAATGATGAGAGGAGAGAGAGAGAGATATTACGTAACGGGGATCAGTGAGTGCGCCACGCGGGCCGGTAGGCCTAATTCCCTCCTCCCTCCTCCCTTCCTCCCTTTCAGCGCGTGGGAAGTTCTTTGTCGATCCCAGATTGAGAGAGAATATGACGTCATGATTGCCAGTGGGCGGTCCTTAAGTAGTTTGAGATATGCCGCTAGAGGGCCGAGTATAAAAAGGGAGGTCTCGCCATGCTTTACTCAGAACTCATCAGGCAAAGCGACCTCTCATATCCCTTGCAACTATCCATATTCTTCCGACTGATGTGAACTTTCTCTACTCTCTGAACAGCCTATCTTCTTCTCTTCTCGTCCCTGTTTAACCTCCATGACCCCTTTGGTGCAGATTTAGTCAGCCAAAGTATTATCGCTTGAGTTCTCACGAGATAAGTGCCTGTTAGATAGCCTATTTTTGGAAGGGTTAACTAGAATAGGATTGATTGATGTTTGTTGCACTCGTATATGCATTTCCCTGTGTGCGATTATTCATGTTCCTGTTTTCTGCTGGTTTAGGCAATGCTAGACTGGGATAGGGTTTCTGAGTTGTGATTTCCTATGAGTACTAGGTTGCGGTTGAACCAGTACAATTGCAACGGAGACGTGGAACGCCTAGGTGGTCTTTCTGACTGTGTACCGTGGGAGTTTAGCACTGTGTTGCGAGTGAGGGCTTTTGCCTGTGCCACCCAACACTGTGCTATCTCATTTGCTTGACTTTGAGAGGATCGCCAGGAGAGAACCAGATACTAGTGATCTGGATCTCTCAAGAGAGCATCCCGTCAATTACCGTAATTTGGCCGCACAGTCTTAAGGACCTCGCTAGGCTACGAGCCGCTTGCTCAGCCATTGTCTCTTAACCTTAGATATCCCAGCTAGACTTTGCTCGACCAGCAGATACAGTATAGTATTGAAGCTTCTCCTTATGTATAGTATTGTTTAAGCACTATTGATTTCATGTGTGGCACGCTTAGCTACTTCAGAGATTAGTGGCCCACGAGCACAATCTTAGTAGGCTATTGCTAGTGCATTGTCGGAGTACTTCTTCTTAATGTTTGCCATATCCTATTGCTTATTCTTATAATTCTTCTTATGTCAATTTAAAGCCTTTAATTACCAGTGAGTTATTCATTAAATTGCTGTTCAAAATCCGATACTTACTTCTTATGAGTATTCGAGAAGCATCTAACTTATCAGAAGATTCCTTGCTTGATGCTCGAGGACTATTGTTTAACGTAACGTAATAGTGCCGATCCGAAGTAGAGGGTGGAGGACTTCTTAAGTTCTTAGTTCAAGGGTGGATTACTTCGGCTTCGGCCAACACTATTCTTTAGTGTTGTAGTACTTTCTTCTTTGTTTGATTGTTGACCAGACTAGATAACTCCCGTCTTGCTATTAGTCTGTTGTGTGAAACGCTAGTACCGAGTTCTTGTATACCCCGTTATAGCAGATAGAACTCTGGAGGGTAGTGGCGTTTTTTGTTCGGCTGGCAGTACTCTGGGGTTGGGATCGTGTGTTTTCCGTTGTGGCAACGAGCCATAGTCGAGTCCTGTGTAAGAGCCCTAGTGTACCTGAGTGCCCGGTCGTAACAAATGGCGACCTTGCTTAGGATTTTGTGAACAGTATAATTTTTTGCAGAGTTGTACAACATTTGTTTGTTCGTACTTTAGCGTACATATTGAAGAATATTTTTTTTTGTAAGGCAATTAGGAGAGCATTTAAGAGACTCCAGTTAATTTAGTAATTAGTGCTTACATAAGGGAGTTTAACACTTTTGTCTCGAGAATTTTTTGTGAACTTCAGTATGTCGTGCCCTAGTACTGACGAGGAGCGAGAGATGCTATTTGAGGAGGTGCCGTTAGTAACTAGTGAGGAGGATGCTAGACTTTTTGTGAGTAAGCAGTACCATGTGACGGAGGAGAGGCTGACTGGGGTGAATGTTTATGGCTTGCACCTGATAGCCAAGGTTTTGGGTCTATCCAATGTAGGAGGGATGTCCAAGGGGGAGCTGATTTCCTGGGTGTTGCGTGGGCGACATGGGGTTTCGGAGGAGAGGGCGTTTGGGGGGGTTCCTCCCCAGATCCCCTCTCACTCGACTCCCACAGTGCCGTCCACTCAGTTGCCGGAGGTTAGCACTCTCCCACAGAGGGATGAGCATTGGAAGATTGGAGTGCCCTCGGGCGGTGCGTATGGTGGTTCCCCAGTTCTTGCCCCCCCTCCTTCAGTAGTGGCAGCTCCCTCTTCCGGCCTGTCTCCTGAGATGATATTTAAACTCGAGCTTGCTAAAATGGAGAATGAGGCTAGGAAGCAGGAGATGGAGAATGAGACTAGGAGGCATGAGACTGAGGCTAGGAAGCAGGAGAATGAGACTAGGAGGCATGAGATTGAGGTTAGGAGGCAAGAGGATGAGACCAGGAGGCATGAGGCTGAGCTTAGGTACGACTCAGAGAAATATTGTGCTCAAATAGATTTAGATAAGACTCGTGCAGAGTCGACAGGGATTCGGATGGGCCGTGAGGGCCAAGTAAGAGAACAGTCCTTGTCCCACTTAGTCAAATTGGTGCCGGCATTTAGTGAAACTGAAGTCACAGAATTTTTTAATCGTTTTGAGAAGAAGTGTAGGGAGCATAATTGGCCTGAAGAGAAGTGGGCAGCTCTGGTCTCCTCAAGACTTACGGGTAAGGGTCTGAAGGCTTATGATGCACTGCCTTTAGAGTCTTGCATTGACTACCCAGAATTGAAGAGAGCTGTCCTACGGGCATACGAGTTGCAACCAGAAACATATCGATTGAAGTTTCGGGGTGTTACAAAGACTAGGGAGGCGACCTTTCTTGAGCATGCCCGGGACTTAAAAGATGCACTTACAAACTGGACACGTTCTGAGAAAGCTGAGACGGCCGAACAGTTGACGGAGCTGTTTCTGCTCGAGCAGTTTTATAAGTGTACAGGTGCAGAAATGACTTTAACTATTAAAGAAAAGAATCCAAAAACTCTACAGGAGGCAGCTGAGATGGCTGACCTCCGGCTATCATTAATTCGTGGGTGCGGGTCTGCCCAGCGTAGTGAGGCAGGTAACAAGGGGCGTGACGCCCCACCCCCCCGAGTTAGTAATATATCTTATGCAAACAAGTACAAGAGTTATGATACCAAGACTGACCACAAGACTAGCACCGTCCCATTTAAGAAGGGGCCGGGCCCTTCCCAGTACCAAGGGAAGCCCAAAGGGGAGTTAGAGTGTTATCAATGTCATAAAAAGGGGCACTTTGCAAGAGTCTGTCCTAGCAAACCACCTACAGCAGCTGTGTCTTTGGCCTGCAACATTGGTGTGTCTCTGAAGCCTTCTGAGTTTGCCCGGGGCAGTTCGTCAGAGGCTGAGGCACAGCCAATGCAGAAGCACCTGGGAGGCTCGAACCCTGCTCAGGATGTTTTTTGCGACCATAGAGGACGGGGTTGCGTGATGTGGGCGGGGCGCAAGCATGGAGTAGAGGTCTTGCGTGATACAGGTGCTTCCCAGACTTTGATGAAAAACTTGACTGGCTACCCTATAAATGCGGCTCGGGTGGTGGTGGTGCAGGGTATTAATGCAACTCGGTCATACCCGCTGGTGCGGTTGGAGTTGGAGGTGGATGGTGTGGCACGTGAATTGGATGTTGGGATTGTGGAGAAACTGCCAGTGGAGGGCGTCGACCTTCTTCTCGGCAACGACTTTGCAATGCCCGCTTCTGAGGTTCTACCCTTAGTCGTTGCCGAGAGGCCGGCCGACGTGAGTAGGGAAGAGCGAGAGTGGGTCGAGCGGTGCCAGGCACAACCCATGGCGTGTGCTGTCACCCGAGCTCGGGCAGCTAAAGTGTCACAGCCTAGTCCTCCGTCTTCAGACCAGCAGAGGAACGATCAACAGGAGGAGGCTAAAGCTGGAGTTGGTTTTAAGAGTTTTGACTCGGCGGCTCTCCTGGGTGATTCAGTATTAGCACCATTACTTAGTTCTGGAGTAGCCCCTGGGCCTGTCATCGAGAGTGACGAGGCTGGGCATGACGAGTCTCCACGACAGCAACGTTATGAACATCGAGAGAGACAGAGGGAGCAGCTCAGTATCGGGGAGGGTCATGCATTGCTCCGGGAGCAGTTAGATCGCTTGGCACCCTCAGATATACGTCGGTTGCAGCTGGAGGACCCTGAGCTCCAAACGTGTGCTAATGGAGCTGTGGAGCTCGACGAGGACGGTGATGCACAGCCGGGAGATTTTTTTTATTTAGATGGCATCCTGTATCGGCGTTTTCAAGACCCTAACCGTAGCTGGAAGATGGGGTCCGGGGTAGTGGACCAGTTGATGGTGCCGCGGGAGTGCAGGGATAGCCTACTGAGTTTGGCGCATGACACACCGCTGGCAGGACATTTGGGGGTAAGAAAAACGGTGGCGGCTTTGGGGAAGTTGTTTTGGTGGCCGGGGATGAAGTCTCATGTGCAGTCCTGGATAAACTCATGTGATATTTGTCAACGGGTCGGGAAACCAAACCAAGTTATTCCTAAAGCTCCGTTGCACCCTATTCCTGTAATTGGGCCACCTTTTAGTAAGATTGTTGTTGACATGGTTGGTCCCCTCCCTCCCACAAAGGCTGGTAATAAATTTTTGTTAACCATCATGGATGTTGCCACTAGATACCCCGATGCATACCCCATGAAAAACGGCATGGCTAAGACGGTAGTCAGTAACTTGTTGTGGTACTTTTCAAGGTACGGGTACCCGGAGGAGATTCAGTCTGATCAGGGGTCCAATTTCACCTCCAATCTCTTTAAGCAAACAATGCAACAGCATGGAATACGGGCGGTGGTATCGTCAGCGTATCACCCTGAGAGCCAAGGGGTGCTTGAGCGGTGGCATGCCACCCTTAAAAGCATGCTCAGGTGTTATTGTGCTGATAACGGAAGAGATTGGGATCTTGGATTGCCGTATGTACTGTTTGCTGCTCGGGAAGTGCCTGGTGAGAGCCTGGGATTTAGTCCAAACGAGCTGATTTTTGGACACCGAGTCAGGGGCCCCCTTAATATGCTGCGGGAAATTTGGGAAGGAACTGTGCCGCCTTGTTCCTTGTTGAAGTATGTGTTTGAAAGCCGTGAGCGCATGCTTAAGAGTCTGGAGATGGCAGGTCGGAATTTAACAGGGTCACAAGCTTTAATGAAGGACAGGTATGATCGCAAAGTGAAGCTCCGGGAGTTCATTGTGGGACAGGAGGTGTTGATTTTGTTGCCTTTGGTGGGTAACCCCTTGTCGGCGAAGTATACTGGACCCTATAAAATTGTGGAGAAAATTTCGGACCTAGATTACCTTGTTGCCACTCCAGACAGGAGGAAGAAGAATCAGTTATGTCACGTGAACCTGATAAAAGAGTATGTGAGGCGCCCCTCTGAGCCTCTCACTGTCCCTGTGTTGGCTTGTTGCGGCCGTGGTGGAGAAGGAGAGGGGGACAGTCAAGCTTCAGAGGAGGATAGCTGGGATCACCATGTTTCAGCGGATCAGTGGGCGGGGAACTCGAGCCTAAGGGCTGACGAGGCTATAGCCCATTTGCCTGAGCCGCAATTTGAAGCTATCCGTCAGTTGCTCGGTTTATACCCCACTGTATTCGCTGAACATCCAGGCCTCACTACTCAGGCTATGCATGATGTTGACGTGGGGCACCATCTACCCTTTAAGTCAATCCCATACCGTGTGCCCCCCATAAAACTACCCGCTCTGAGGGATGAGTTGGAGTATATGCTCGGTAGAGGGTTGATAGAGAAAGGTACCGTTAAATGGACTTCCCCCGTAACACTGCAGCCTAAACCAGATGGCAAGGTACGCTTCTGTATTGATTTCCGTAGGCTAAACGGTTTGACTCCAACTAACCCATATCCTCTTCCTCGGGTTGATGATAGTGTTGATAAAATTGGTAATGCTCGGTTTTTGTCTAAAGTTGATTTAGTAAAAGGTTACTGGCAAGTACCTTTGTCCGAGCGCGCTAAAGAGGTATGTGGTTTTGTGGTGGACGGGAGTACTTACCGGTGTAATGTTATGCCCTACGGACTTAAGAATGCACCAGCAACGTTTCAGAACCTGATGAATGAAATTGTCAAGGACATTCCAAATTGCACCGTATACTTGGACGATGTAATCATTTATGATGACGACTTTGAGAGCCATTGTGAGCACCTGGAGACCTTGTTCCGGAAACTTAGTGAAGCAAGTCTGGTAGTAAATTTGGCAAAGTGTGACTTCGTAAAAGCCACTGTGCAGTACCTTGGGTTTGTAGTGGGAAGGGGACAGGTGTGCCCTCCTCAGAACAAGGTACAGGCTATCAATAAATTTCCGCACCCAACCACCAAGAAGCAGATCATGAGATTCTTGGGTATGATAGGCTACTACAGACGCTTTATAAAAGGTTACTCCACGGTGTTGGCACCTCTCACAGATTTGTTATCTAAAGACAAAAAGTTTTTGTGGGCGCCTGAGTGTGAAAAGGCTTTTAATTTAGTGAAGCATTTGCTGTGTACTCACCCGATACTCAGGGCCCCAGACTTTAACAGGCCTTTTCAGCTGGCAACAGATGCTAGTGGTGTAGGGGCTGGTGCCGTCTTGCTACAGACAGACAATGAAGGTGTGGAACACCCAGTAAGTTTCTTTTCTAAGAAGTTCAATGCTGCACAAAAGAACTATTCTACAATAGAAAAGGAATTACTGGCGATTGTGCTGTCACTCAGGCACTTCGAGGTGTATGTTCCAGCCTATGGCCCAGTCGTGGTTATCTACACTGATCATCACCCTTTGAGATTCCTAAATCAATTTCACAATCGCAATATGAGACTGACCCGGTGGTCATTGATGTTGCAGGAGTATAACCTGGACATCCGGCATATTGCGGGATGTGACAATGTGATTGCGGATTGTTTATCGAGGGTAGATGATCAGTCGTAGGCTATCACAGGTGTATGATCCCGAAGAGATTGACACACGGGTAGCCTCCTGCTTTGGTTTGAGTAGTATTTTGCGCTTGGTGCTTGTTGGCTCGCGGTTGTAGCCCAGCGTATTGGGTCGTAAAGCAGGATTGTTGAGCGTTTGGTATAGAAGAAAATAGGCTGCCCTTATAGTGCAGCCGGAAAAAAACATATTAAAATATAAAAATCATATAAAAACTCTTTCTTTTTGATATAAATAATTGTATAAGTTTGTCATAGCCTATAGTGTTTGAGTAGTCCACGAACTATCAAACGGCTGAGCTGCTGTAAGCTCGCTCTGGGAGCATGATATTATGTCTTTTACTATTGTTGGGAGGAGTTATGAAATGTGAATTTTTTTTTTATAAGATGTGTTTTAGTGATAAACTCAGCGTTGTTTTAGTGCCATGCGGTCGCTGGGTGTGGGGGGTTTGATGGGGTTCTGTATATCAGATTTTAGCTCAGGGTTGAGCAAGTAAAATCTTGGGGGAGGTGTGACGCATGTCGAGTATGAGCATGCTGTACAGAACGCCCAGTCAGGCCCCACTCTCGCTAGGATCGTCAGGGCAGGAACTTTGGCTGTAGTCTGTGTAGAGTTTCCTAACTCAGTTTATGTGAACCGTTGTACTATAAGTATTATCATTATGTATTTTGTTTTCTTCTAAGTCAACGAGTTCTATTTTATATCATTAGATATAAGTATTGTGTGTGGGACTTATATGTAATGATGAGAGGAGAGAGAGAGAGATATTACGTAACGGGGATCAGTGAGTGCGCCACGCGGGCCGGTAGGCCTAATTCCCTCCTCCCTCCTCCCTTCCTCCCTTTCAGCGCGTGGGAAGTTCTTTGTCGATCCCAGATTGAGAGAGAATATGACGTCATGATTGCCAGTGGGCGGTCCTTAAGTAGTTTGAGATATGCCGCTAGAGGGCCGAGTATAAAAAGGGAGGTCTCGCCATGCTTTACTCAGAACTCATCAGGCAAAGCGACCTCTCATATCCCTTGCAACTATCCATATTCTTCCGACTGATGTGAACTTTCTCTACTCTCTGAACAGCCTATCTTCTTCTCTTCTCGTCCCTGTTTAACCTCCATGACCCCTTTGGTGCAGATTTAGTCAGCCAAAGTATTATCGCTTGAGTTCTCACGAGATAAGTGCCTGTTAGATAGCCTATTTTTGGAAGGGTTAACTAGAATAGGATTGATTGATGTTTGTTGCACTCGTATATGCATTTCCCTGTGTGCGATTATTCATGTTCCTGTTTTCTGCTGGTTTAGGCAATGCTAGACTGGGATAGGGTTTCTGAGTTGTGATTTCCTATGAGTACTAGGTTGCGGTTGAACCAGTACAATTGCAACGGAGACGTGGAACGCCTAGGTGGTCTTTCTGACTGTGTACCGTGGGAGTTTAGCACTGTGTTGCGAGTGAGGGCTTTTGCCTGTGCCACCCAACACTGTGCTATCTCATTTGCTTGACTTTGAGAGGATCGCCAGGAGAGAACCAGATACTAGTGATCTGGATCTCTCAAGAGAGCATCCCGTCAATTACCGTAATTTGGCCGCACAGTCTTAAGGACCTCGCTAGGCTACGAGCCGCTTGCTCAGCCATTGTCTCTTAACCTTAGATATCCCAGCTAGACTTTGCTCGACCAGCAGATACAGTATAGTATTGAAGCTTCTCCTTATGTATAGTATTGTTTAAGCACTATTGATTTCATGTGTGGCACGCTTAGCTACTTCAGAGATTAGTGGCCCACGAGCACAATCTTAGTAGGCTATTGCTAGTGCATTGTCGGAGTACTTCTTCTTAATGTTTGCCATATCCTATTGCTTATTCTTATAATTCTTCTTATGTCAATTTAAAGCCTTTAATTACCAGTGAGTTATTCATTAAATTGCTGTTCAAAATCCGATACTTACTTCTTATGAGTATTCGAGAAGCATCTAACTTATCAGAAGATTCCTTGCTTGATGCTCGAGGACTATTGTTTAACGTAACGTAATAGTGCCGATCCGAAGTAGAGGGTGGAGGACTTCTTAAGTTCTTAGTTCAAGGGTGGATTACTTCGGCTTCGGCCAACACTATTCTTTAGTGTTGTAGTACTTTCTTCTTTGTTTGATTGTTGACCAGACTAGATAACTCCCGTCTTGCTATTAGTCTGTTGTGTGAAACGCTAGTACCGAGTTCTTGTATACCCCGTTATAGCAGATAGAACTCTGGAGGGTAGTGGCGTTTTTTGTTCGGCTGGCAGTACTCTGGGGTTGGGATCGTGTGTTTTCCGTTGTGGCAACGAGCCATAGTCGAGTCCTGTGTAAGAGCCCTAGTGTACCTGAGTGCCCGGTCGTAACAGCACGCATTCCTGGCCAGTGAAAGTGGGCTCTGATTCTGTCTAGAGTTTTTCTCACACCTAGGTGTCCTGCCAATGGTATACAATGTGCCATTTCCAAGATATCTCTACGACAAGGTTTGGGGACTACTACTTGATGGACGTCACTGGCCCAGTCATCGATTGGTCTGTGTGGCTGTCTCCATCTACGCCACAATACTCCTCCTTTGAGGTAGAAACATTCACCACCCTCCTTCTCACATTCCTCGTCACTCACGGCCCTGGCAGCTAACTCCTTGCATTCTCTATCATCTCTCTGTAGCTCTACCAGGCCACTAGGACAATTTGGAGGGGTTTCATGGTCATCGTTAGGGTCAAGATGAGCCATAAAGGTGTCAGATAAATCCACCTCAGTCACATCATCAGGCACAGTTGGAGCGTCATTCACACTCTCATCATCCCTCTCATCAACTCTTACATTCGGTACATTTCTGTCTGAGGGAACTGCTACTGAGACATTGAACGTGTGACAGCACACACACGGAAAACTGTTGGCATCTCCTTTTCGAGCACACCGGTTAGTGGCTCGTTAACAGGAGAAAGTGACAAAATGGGGTCTGGTCGGACCTTCTCACCTGCTACATCATTCCCCAAAAGGAGTGTTACCCCAGGCACAGGGATATCTTGGGACCTACACAAAGCTATGGTGGCCTCACCCTGTAGTAACTCACATTCAATTTCGCCTTTTACCAAGTATGCATAAAATTGGCCTCCAGCACCTCTCATTACAACTGGTTCGCCAGGTGGGCACTCAGTGTAAGGATTCACCATGAATAGTAGAACCTGTGTCTCTCAGAATTTTTACCTCATGCATACAACCATTTAATCTCACGTTGCCAGATGAAATAAAGGGACGGTAACTGTACTGCACTGATGGTGAAATTATTATTGGCTTAACCCTAGTGGGTTGCACCACGCATGCTACTACACCCCTGTCTAGATGATTTACGTTAGCTGCTAGGTACTCCTTCTGTCGAGAGTCCTGCATTAAAGGAACTTTTGGTGCTAGGTACTCCTTCTGTCGGGAGTCCTGCATTAAGGGAACATATGGAGCTTGAGATACGGCGGCAACTGTCTGCCCCGATCTCTCTGTTCTCTCCTTGGCCCAGCACTGATAAGCAAGGTGGCCTCTCTTGCCACAAAAAGTACATACTTTAGGGGATTCGGGAACGTTCCCTCTTTGAGCATTACTATTACTTTGGGCCCCACCTCTGTTACCATTGCCCTGAGTCGCATTTTTAGTTGGGGGAACAATTCTATTTTGGCTAGCTGGGGAAGACGTTACAGGCTTGTGACTGGGTCTGTCAGATTTGTGATTGAGATACTTAAAATTAGAACTAGAATTATCGTAGGGCTTCTTTCCACGAAATTTGTTGTTGAGCACGTATGTGTCAGCCATGTCAGTGGCGTCGGCAAGACAATCTACCTTTTCCCCCCTTAAATGATAGGCTACAGAAGAATCAATTTTCCATAGGAAATTTTCTAACAGGACCAACTCCTTCAGATCATTGTAGCTTGTGACTTTCTTACTCTTGACCCAATGATTGAAAGTTTTAGTCATGGTCCTGGCAAATACCTTATGGGTTTCTTCTACTTTCTTCTGGTTTTTACGGAAAGATTGCCTGTAAGCCTCAGGCTGCAATTGATAGGTTTTTAGGATAGCTTCTTTGAGATTGTCATAATCCTGCCTAACCTCTGCTACTTCTGACAAATACGTGGCTCGAGCCTGCCCTGTCAAAAAGGTTTGTAACATAAAAGGCCGTTGATCTCTTGTCCACTTCATACCTCCAGCAACTTCCTCAAACAAAACAAAGAAATCCTGCACATTATCCTCAGTGAAAGGTGGAATGACACTAGTCATAGTCAATCCCAGAGGTGGAGCAATTAAGGTAGCATTTGTATGGACATTTAGTTGAGCCGTACGATATTGATATTCACATTGTTCGGTCGTTGCTCTGGCTTTCATGCTGGCTTCTTCGTTATTTGCTCTGGCTTGTTCGGCATTTATTCTGGCTAGTTCTATATTTAGTCTGGCTTGTTCTAGTTCGAATAATTGATCAACGGTAAAACCAGGTGGCAATTGTTCATCAAGTTGGCTAGGTTTACTCGAGATCCCACCAACTGCTCCGTCACCCTCCTCGCCTTCTACAGGGAACAGGTGGGTTTTTATGGTCTGAGCCACCTCTACTTTGGACATGTTTGAGACAGTTAACTGGAGATGCGAGGCAAGCACTTTCAGTTCGGATTTTGACAGACAGTCAATATCAGGGGCTGTGGGTTCTGATTCTATGAAAACTTGAGCATCTTCATCATTAATTAGATGAGGCATGATTAATATTTGATTTTTAAGTAGTGAAACGGTAATGACACTGAGTGAAAATGTATGAAACGAATCCTGGCAAGGTCGCCACTCTTCTGTTAAGTATCTTGATCCTCAAGTGGTTAACTTGATGAATCTAGATAGCACAGAGATATATATTAAGGTATCAGTCAGCTGAAGGCAAAACAAAAGTCAAATCTAATACAATTATTTCCTGTTGTTGCTTCCTTTCCTTTTGGATCTTAGCACTTGGTGTCCTTTATTGACTGATACTCTTTAATTATGGAAAAATACTGAAACTAATTAAAGTCATGTAGTAATTATAAAGAATTATTATTTAACCGAAGCTTAGTAGGCTATGGTTATGAACCGAATAAGTTTTATCTAAAGAAGGACTATTAATTCTATAAAAGTCTTGAAAGATAAATATTAAAGTAAGAATATTTCTGTCTCTTACCCTTTTTGAAATGAATAGATAGTTTTCTTATAATTGTCCTTTTATTTATATTTAATGTAATTATTCTTGGTTCTTGTCTTACGTTAATAGTATTATATTATTATTATCATCAGGATTAATATCAAAGTCACATACAAAGTTAGATATATATATATATAATAATTAGTTAAATGTATTTCTTAACCACGTAACATTGAGGTTTGATTATGAGTAAATTAAGTTATAGGATCGCTTCATAGATTCGATTCAAGTCTCACTCAAATAATATGAAAAGCAAAAATTATATTTTGAAGTTAAAATAATTTTCTTCAGCTTAGGAAATCACTAGAAGTAACATTAAAACAGCCATGTTAGTCTAAGGCGATATTACTAATATGAGACAATAGTATCACCGTACTTGTTCTTACCAGCAACGTAAGCTTAATTAAAAGAAAATGAAAGAACTCGTAAGTATTAATATAAAACAATAGTATTACTTTCATCATAACCCAATTACTTAAAGAGTTGCTTTGGTCCACAAGTTAGTCAACTAAAATAGTTAAGTACATAATAGTAGCATTAACGTTAATTCCCAATCACATATCTCACTAACCGACATAACGTAAGTGTTTACACCGAACACACTTAACACACACTTATATAATCTGACTGACAGTCACAATCCCATTATAATACTTCACCCCGTTTTCCTCCAGCTGCAAGTTCACCTTCCCAACTCCAAATGAGACTGATTTGACTGCCCACTACTCGTGTCTTATATACTATACAATGATGGTGTAGGAACGAATCAGGAGGCGGGGGATAGTGCGCGCCCCAATCACAGCTCCTCGAGTTGCGTAGCAGGTGCGTGGTCCAATGGAGTCTCCTGGCGTCGATCATCCGTCATAGCGTCGGGTCATCGAAGTAGTTTGCAGGGTCCCCTATGACGCATGCAGGTGTGAAGGCTTGTTTGCTGGTATGCGGACAAGCTGGTTTCCCCCTCGCTGGTTCGCTTGCTGGTCTGCTTCGCCGCCTGGGTAGTTTGGCACTCCTTCAACTCTTAATTCTAACTCTTAAATAAACATACAGGGCTCCGTATGTCAGAATATATATATATATATACTGTATATATATATATATTTTTTTTTGTTTTTATTATTGATACTTATATTTGTTTTTGTTTGCTCCCTAGACCTCTATCAAGCTTAACAGAAAAATACCTACAAGACTTCCTTTCAAGATAAATTTGCACATTTTTTTATAGAAAAATGTCCCGGCCGGTTCCTAAAAAATTACAGGCTCGCTATCGCTCGCCAAGAAAAATCGACACCTAGATAGGGCGAAAAGTCTTAAAATCGCCAAAGTAATGGGGTGAACATCTTAAAATCTCATAACTAATTGGGCTAAACATGAAGGAGATGGGACCAAAAACAAAAATACAAAAATACTTCCCCTTAAATCGTGCCTTTCCTCTTTCTCTCACCTCCACCATCGCCTGAGAAGGTTTAATACCGACCTCAGACCTCGTAGAGCCTGATTACCCCCCCCCCCCTCCCTTCTCTCCCTCTCTCTCTCTCTCTCTCTCTTTCTCTCTCTTTACCGCTGAATCTGTTAGTAGATAAATTAATATTTATTATTTTAACATATATAATCTTCAGTACTTACAAAGAAGTTAAGATATAATGTATACATTTTCCATACTAACTAAATAACAAGACCTGGAGATAAAGTTGAACCTGCAGGTCAGTGATCGTGAAATTGCTGACTGATGCTTCATATTAACTACGACTGACTGCCCAGCCCAGCAATCAGTCCATACAAGTGTTAACCCCTTCAGCACCATGACGCCTTTTTACGTTTAATTCTGGCTAAAACTTGAGGATTTCTTGCAGTTTACAAAGGACCTACGTTATTTAGAGGGTGGTTTATTGAGATTGTAATTATTAATTTGAGTTGTAGAGGTACATCACAAACTAAAGATAATCGTCTAATGGTAACCAAAATATGATGACTATTACGTAATGGTGTTGAAGGGGTTAAACAGTGAGAGTTCTAGCTCACACTCTTGTCTCAGTCCTTAGTTCACGGAAAAAAAGAGTGAGGCCAACCCGCCACACTTGCCAACACTCCCTGTACCTTTGTAAAGTCCGGACACCAGAGCAATAATCGCAGCAGGTATCCCACCGAGTCAGAGTAGTTCACCCATTGGCTTTTAATTCACCGAGTCCAAAACAAATTTGATATCAACATAAACTGCAAGCAGCCCCTCTTGAAATTTGAGGAACGTTCCATAAAGACCCAGACCACCAGACTTTGATCATTTATTGAATTATTGGGTGCGTAACTAGATTACTCAAACATCTGACATCTCTGCAGGTAGCTTTGTATTTGCTATCGTGAAGATTTGTTAGCAAAATATGTTGTTGATTAGAAAACCTGATATTAATGTGACGTAGAAACATAGCAGTTTCGTATTTGTTAATTAAGTATCAATAAATAATCTGCTAAGGGATCAAACATTGCCATCAGTTGAAATAATACCGACTATAGTTCTTCAGAGAGTAGTTAGGACCCCATGCAACCCAGGGATCATGGGCTCAACCCCGGCTTTCATTACTTATCTAGAAATACTACAGGTAAATTAGGGCTGACTCCCGGCTTTCGTTAGTTCTATAAATATAACAAATATATCAGGCAGGCGCCTTCCCACTCTTCAGCCTAGCCAGAACATTAGACTTATGTTTTCCATATACATTATCTAATGGCGGATTAAGAATGGTGAGTTTAACAACAGTTTAAGCTGAGAACGAACTATGAGCAGTGATAATATACTGTAGGTGTGGTTAGCATAAGTAATGTTTTGGGGTAATTACATTTTAGGACTGAATATATTGTTATTTAGGCTTGTTCAACGAATGGGAGAATACAGAAGAAATCATTTGTATAATAAGTAATATAACGCAAACGATGTATGTGATAATTATGGTTTGTTGTTTTATCTTCTATAATAATATACAGTGCAATGCATAATGGTAAATTACAAAACTTAAATGACTACTAAAATTAAAGAAATATACTCTGAAGATTTATAATTCTTGTTCTTACGACTTGTAATTATGTTTTTGTTTATCTTCTAATCTGTAATTACTACTAACACACGCGCACAAGCATATGCAAACAAACGGGCATGCACGCACACTAACATATGCAAAAATACAATGGTTAATATTATGTTCAACCATCATTACATGAAGTGTTGCGAAATCTAAGAACAAGGTATGTATCTCAATTGCATAGCATATATTAAATATTGTTGCTTATTAATTACCGTACTTTGCTAATTGTTCGATATTGTTATTACCGATATTACCGATTACACAAAGACTAGTTGCTTAGTTGGCGTAGTTTGAGTTTCCGAGGATAGAGAGGGATGATCGACCAATGGCAATCCCTGTTGCCAAATATATCCATAATATTTGTTGTCGTTTGCCTGGGATTGCTCTACATATAACTGCAAAGGCAATGCTGTGTTAGTTAAATAAATAAAATAACTTAATTCTAATCGAGAATGTCTTTTGTCTCCCTCATCCACATGGAAATTTTGTTTGATTTATTCATTTATATTTAGGTCGATTACTATCATATTAACAAAATATGTGTGTCGTGTATGATTCCACAAGTATAGATGATTCATGGACATTTCGAATCTGGAACAAAGATATTATGAAGCCGATGAAACTTGCCAGATTCCACGTTGGTGTAATTAGGTTGGCTGATGTATGATGGCTAATTTATGCACAACATAAAATGTTGAACATTAATATTTTCCTCTGAAATTATCTTCTGTTAACATACACAATACATTTTTGTTTATGGTAACGATTCATACAATAATGTAGTTGTATCAAAGGCTGTACTACAAAATTAATTATTATCAAGTCTAGTAACCTAAATGACCACTCACGTCCCTAGTTACATAACGAAGACCCATTCATTCATACAGACTTGCACTACTACTGCAACTCTGCCACATTTGGTCGGGAAGTAGGGTAGGGAAGTACCAAACCAAAGGGGGTGTAGAAACATTTGTCTGCAACTGTGCAGTATTTATAAATTAGGGCATAATATTGTCAATCTGGTGACAATCAGGAGTTTTAATTGATCTTTAAACATCTCAAATGTGTATTTTGTGGCACTGCTCCAACGCCCCTCCTTTTATATATATTTTTGGCTCTCCTCCCATACAAGTATCGGTCCTGTTAGATTTGTTGATATAGGTGGATGAAGGAGACAACAGGCAAAACTGTATGTAACAAGTGTCCCCTCCATGCTTGAAAGAATTATCGAGATTATAATCTAGGTACGTTAGAGGTAATTTAGGTGTGTTGGAAAGAAGTGTGGTGTGTTAGTTAAGTGTAATGAAATGAATAGGAGGACGAGCCAAATATCGGGGCTATGTAAATGTATCTATTTCCGTTTCTGTCCATATCCTGCAGCTCAGGCAGGGGAGAAATCACAATATTATGTCGTCCCTCTACAATCTAGTTAAAGAGGAATGGTTGCTTTTTCTGGCCCACCTCCCTCATGTTTAGCCACATTAGTTTTCTGAAATTTAAGACGTTAGACCCATTAGTTTGGCGATTATATAACGTTTCGCCCCATTTATTTGTCAAATTTAAGACCTTTCGTGTCATATATAGGTGTCGATTTTTTGCAGGCAAGCAATATCGAGTCTGTATTATAGGAGAAACCGGCCTTTGGCCGGGACAATTTCGTACCATTAAATGTACAAATTTATGTATCTTGGGTATGTTTTTGTTAAAGTTGGATGGAGGTCTTGGGAGGAAACTAAAACCATAATAAATAATTAAATATATCGACCCATAAACCCTTCCCCCTTAAGAGCCTCCACTGCATTTGACTTCTTACATCTTTCAGTCAACCCTGCAATCATCGGGAAGGAAAGTTTAATGTAGAAAGTAGTATAATTATTACATTACTTGGCAATGGGAAATCTCACTCCCCCCGATTTATTTATGTATTTGTTGTTTATGTTTTGTCTATGTTAGTTAGTTAAAATTGGAATTCAGAGGCTATCAACCCTTCTGCAATATTGAGCCAGCACACTAAGTCAATAATGGTGTCAGGACTGGAGTACCTTGTTCTCTATGTCTCAACTTCGGGACTGTAGGCTGTTCAGTCACCTGTAACTCTTGCGAGGCCCCGAGATTATCAATTGAAACTTCTAAATGTTGGGTGCTTCATACGTGTCCCGCTAGATGGTGACAGTGGAGCTTCTTCAAGGTGCTGGTAGCTTCCTCATTCGAGTTCCCCTGTTAACCCATTCAATACCAGTGACGTCCTTTTCATCATAAGCTGGCAAGCATTAGACGATTGTATTTGGCCTAGGAAGGATCTGTGGTAGCTCAAAGGATTCATTGAGAGAGTCTATAGCGTTTTAATTGTTTGCTATCCTCCCTAACCTTAATAATATCATCTAATACTCTGACGAAAAAAACGTCGCTGTTACAGAATGGGTTAATATCATCCTGTGACACCAGAAGTAGCCATGGTAATAATGATAGTTTTCTAAATAGTGAGTGAATGAATTTTGTGTTTCTTATCAATGATGACTGATTTATGGATTTCATGCGGACGACGGAATGTGCAGAGGCAGCGAACAACATAACACCCCTCCTGTACCGGCGCCATCTTTTTACCTTTATTCAGGCTACTAGTAGACGATTATACTCGGCTTAAAAAGGTCCTGCATCCATTAACAGGCTCTGAACTCTATCACTTAACCCTTTTTGCTACCTCAGATCCTTCTTAAACTGCACACAATCGTTTAAATATAAGTAGAATATAATGTAAAAGACGTCGCCGGAATTTGGAAGGAATCTGAATGTAAAATGGAAGGAGAGTAAGAAACTGTTCTGGAAAGAAGTCAAGAAAGTTAGGGAAGGTAGCAAGGGAAACAGTAAGGGTGTGAAAGATAAGAATGGGAGAATGCTAGCCGAGAAGCAAGAGAGAGTTGAAAGATGGAGGGAGTACTTCAATGAGTTGCTAAATGTAAGGAATGAAGAGCCAGCAAACATAGCTGGATATGGTATGGGAGGGAGAAGAAGAGAAGTAGTGGAGGAGGTGGGGATCAGGAGGTCAGAAGTGTGGGAAGCCATGAAAAGAGTGAAGTTGGGGAAAGCACCAGGAACAGATGGAGTGTGTGGGGAAATGTTGAGGTATGGTGGTGAGATAGTGATCGAATGGGTATGGAAAATGTGCAAACTAGCATGGAAGAAGGGGAGTGCACCCAATGACTGGAAGACTGGCATAATAGTCCCCCTATATAAGGGCAAAGGGGAAAGAGGAGTGTGTGGTAACCACCGAGGAATATGTCTTCTAAGTGTAGTAGGGAAGGAATACAGTAGGGTAGTGATTGAGAGAGTGAGAGTGAGAACGGAGAAATGGATAGGCGACGAGCAGGGAGGTTTTAGGAAGGGAAGAGGATGTGTAGATCAGATTTTTACCCCAAATTGTGTTGTGGAGAAATATCTGGAGAAGAAACAAAAGGTGTATGTTGCCTTTATGGACTTGGAGAAGGCCTATGACAGAGTGGATAGAGAAGGTTTGTGGAAAGTACTTAGAATATACGGAGTAGATGGCAAGTTGCTGAAAGCAGCGAAGAACATGTATGAGGTATTACATCCTGGGATATATAAACACTGGGCTCTTTCTATTGGACTAGGTATGCGGCAACCACATAGTATGTTACAAATATGACATGTACCAGCCTTGCATAATTCCAACTAAGGATAGCCCAATAAGGCCGTTAGGCGTATTTCCATTGGGGTCCTTGTGGGATTAGGTTAGCTGGGGAAAATGGGGAGGATAAAGAAATAGATACTTTAGAGAAACTATATCTAGGGGGTTATTTTAAGATACCTTACATCCTATAGTAAATATCAGTAATCCGTAATCAGTAATCATTTCAATTTGGTTTGTCTATCTCTTATGTCGCATTTAGTAGTAGACATAAGCTTGGTGCTCCCTTCTCGCAGCTGTCCGGTTCAGGTGTTCCTTCAGGCTACGTCTGAAGGAATACAGTGTTCTCTTTTCACGGACTGACTGGGGTAGGTCGTTCCAGTCTTTGATGGCGGTGAAGAAGAATGTTTGCTTACCCTGTCCTTGGATTCTCGGGACCTTAAAATTAAACATCCTGTTTCTTGTATTATGTCCACTCCTCTCATTTGCTTTAACAAAATCATTCTTTAGATACTCTGGAGCTCTGTCATAGAAAATTTTGAAGGCATTAGTGAGCCTGATTTGTTTGGCCCTGTCAGAGACATTGAGCATACCTAGTGACTGAAGTTGTTCCTGGCCAACATGTGATCTGGGTCCTAGGTTCAGCATGAACCTAACCATTTTATTTTGAGTGACCTGAAGTTTGTGCTGTGCTGATTTAGATGATGCAGAGTACCAGGATGACACAGAATAGTCAAAATGGCATTGAACAAGCGCTTGGCAGAGGGTCTTTTTGGTCGCCGCGGGCAAGCATCCCACCTGTCTATACAGGTATTTTATACGTGCTCTACACTTACTCAGGATATATTCCAAAATTGTTTCACCTGACAAACTTGCGTCCAGTTATAGTCCGAGATATTTAACTTGTGACACTGTTGTTATAGGAATATCATTACAGTTGACCGAGAAGCCCACAATGTCTTTCAGTTTGCGTTTTGTTCCACATAAGATGGCTTCCGCCTTGCCCAGGTGAAGAGATAGTCTATTGTCCACTAGCCATTCACTACATGATTCTAATTCTTTGGAAAGTGAAGCGGCAATACTTATTGGGTCTTTTCCTGAAACCAGAAGCACGCTGTTGTCTGCATACAGTAATAATTTACATGAGACGCTCAGTTCCATGTCGTTCACATAACAGAGAAAGAGTAAGGGACCAAGGATGCTTCCCTGCGGGACCCCACAGTTAATTGGCATAGGATCAGATATATTATCATCAATTTTGACTCTTTGGGTTCTACCACTAAGATAAGATTTAAACCAGTTCACAGACCCTATGCCCATTGCTTGTAGTTTATTACATAGGATATCATGGTCTACTGTGTCAAACGCTTTTTGTAGATCAAGAAGAACCATACCGGTGTAGTTACCTTTAGACATTTCTTTACGAATGTGATCCGTTAAGTGGATGAGACAGGAGTCTGTCGAGTACATGCATCTGAAACCTGATTGAAACTTATAGAATAGATCATTTTGTTTGAGGTAGTGTTCAATTTGGGTGTATACCGCTCTTTCAAGGATTTTAGATACAATACATAATATGCTAACTGGTCTGTAGTTACCAACTTCTAGTTTATTTCCTTTCTTGAATAGAGGGGTTACAATAGCTTCCTTCAGTTCAGCAGGTACTGTGTTGGTGTTAATTGACAAGTTGATGATGTGGGTTAGGGGGCCTGCTATACCAATGGCTCCATCTCGTAGAAATTTGGCAGGCATTTTGTCTGGTCCTGTGCTTGTATGTACATTTAGGTTAGACAGCTCGTCAAAAGTGTATTTTGGTGTAACATTTTGCAATCCAAATGTGTTCGGGTGTATGTCTTTATCTCTGTAGAAATTTCGAAAGGTGGCCGTTGTTGTTGTGTATTTATTGAGAGGTTGAGGTAGGTTCTGTGCAAGTGTGTTTGCTATGGAGGTGAAGAAGGAGTTGAAGTAGGTTGAAATTTGTCGTTTATCGTGGCAAACCTGATCATTAATGGTGAGAGCAATATTAGTGTTAGACGAATCCCTTGTCTTGTTGCTGTAGCCTGTTGTTTTTAGGTGCCTCCACAGTTTCTTTGGGTTATTCTGATATTCCTCTGCCTTATTGTGAAAATAATTAATTTTCGCTGATTTTACTTTCCTACTTAGTTTATTCCTGGCCCTGTTGAACTCATGTTTCAGACCTTGATCCTGTCTATGTTTCGCTAGCCTTTTTAACAGATTGTCTCTGTGTTCCAGATGGTGTAGTATGTCATTGTTGATCCATGGGTCTGACCTTGCTTTAATTCGTATGTCTTTCAGAGGAGCTATTTCGTCTAGAATGTTTGTGATGATGGTTCTGAAGCCAACCCATGCGTCATTAACGTTTGTACTTCCAAACACTGGAGACCAGTCTGTATTCCATAAAATGTCCAGAAATGTTTCTTTATTGTAGTTTCTGAGTGACCTTGTTTTGATAACCTTGTGATTCTCTAGGGTAATTTTTGTGGTTTTTCGTGTGCAATATGTGACGAAGTGATCACTTATCCCAGTCTGTATAACCCCTGATTGGGATATTTTGTCCTCTCTGTTACAGTTTATGTGGTCTATTATTGTGGCAGTGTTCTCAGAGATACGTGTGGGGGTTGTGATGAGTTGTTTGTGATTGTGCATTGTCAGTATATGCCTATATCCTCGTACAAGCCTATAATTTCGTTGTTTGTAACACAGGTTAAAATCCCCTAGTATAATGGATTCATTCCGAGGGTCTAGCGATGACAAAGTTCGTTCAAATTTGGTCAAGAATTGTGTGTCGTTTGGCCTATAGCATACCCCAATTGTGATGGGTCTTGTCCTCGGCAGGTGTAGATCGATCCACAGAGCTTCGTGATTTTCTACATGGAGGTCGGTCCTAGTTGTGTGTGTGAGGTTGTTTTTTACATACAGACATACTCCTCCCCCATGCCTATTGCGATCATTCCTAACCATATTGAAACCTTGAATGTTTATTTCACCATCATTTATACTTGAATCCAGCCAGGTTTCTGTGATTGCAATTATGGAAGCTTTGGCCTTATTAGCTAACAAGTTAATTTCTGACAATTTATGGTACATTGATCTGGCGTTAATGTGGATAAAATGGAGCCCTTTGTTGGTGAACACTCTGTATTCATCTTTGATTTTGAATGTGTCCTGGCTGGATTCTGAGTTGTTAATACTAATTGGTTCATTTACATTAATATTCGGTAATGAATGCAAGGCACATATGTTGCATAGGAATTCCCGTTCTTCACTGTTGGTCTTCTTAGAGATGCACTTCATGTGAGCTACAGTGATACACTTAACACAGTTTAGGATCCTTTGTTTTCTTGTTATGAGTGATTCACATATTTCACAAATGATTTTAGGACCTTTAATAGCTACTTCCCTACATTTATCACATTCCACTTCTTTTCTGCTAGTAACGTAAGTACATCGATCGTGTACTGTTTCATTACATCTACTACATTGTGACGTTGTACTCCTTTTGTTGAATCCAATATCGCACACTATACATATTTTCCTGTTACTGTTCATCGTACGTCTGGCGGTGTGGTGATCAGCTGAGCGCCGTGAGCGGCTGCTGGGGTGTGAGCCCGTGAGATGGGGACAGATTGTGGCGCCCCCTTGCCCCCCTCCCACCCCTACCTGTATTTGTTGTTTGATGTCCTTGTTCTTGGCCGTTGTTGCTGCTATATTGTTGATGTTGTTGCGACTGATCCCTTCTTTTTTAGCTGTTCTGGTTGCATGTTGAGCTACCTGGGTTGCCGATAGTGTTGGGTTGTGTTGTAGTAGGTTTGGTTGATTTGTTGTGCAGAGGCGTCGTGTTGTGGGGGGTGGGGGGTTTCTCTTGTTGTCTTTCTTGTTCGTTGCTGTTACTTCATTGTCGATGTGTTTGCTAGAGCTTCCTGCTTGTTTGGGTGTTCTGGTTGCATGTTGTGTTACTTGGGTCACCGATATCTGTGGTAGTGATGATACAGTTGAGGGTAATGTTGATTAGGTAGAGTGTTGGCACTGTGCTGGCGGTTGCCCTGCGGTCTTGGTTGTGGGTTGGAGCGTGACGGGAGACTTGGGTGCCTGCTGGCCCAGTTTGTTATAACGAATTTTACTGCAAGGGACTGTTGAAATGTCGGTGTCTGCCTTACTTGTTTGGTGGTGAGGTTTCTTCAACGTTGAACTAGGGCCGGGGTTGGTCTCTACATCTCCGCAGCTAATTAGAGTGTAGCACAATAGGTGTTGTAGCGAGGTTGTGCCAGAGTACTTGCCTAGACGCGGCATCTTCCCGATATATGAAATAGACCAGGCAGGAATGGTGACAGAAATTTCACTCGTGTGTGATTTCTGTGTGACGAGGTCCCTCAATACTTGTTTAGTGTTGACCTGGTACACTACCGGTCCTCTCTGCACCTGTATATCAGCACAGCCCCTCTGGCTGTTGAGAAGGATGATACATAGAGAGAGGGCTACGCCCGCACCCTTCATCCCTCCCGCCATCTTCGTACTGATCATCTAGGTACACCGTACAGTTGGGAATGTCGGCTACAATGTCGTTCATTAATTTCTGAAACGTTGCAGGGGCATTTTTCAGCCCGTATGGCATAACATGGCAACGATATGTGGCACCGTCCACCACAAACCCACACACCTCTCGCGCTCGCTCAGACAAGGGCACTTGCCAATAACCCTTAACAAGGTCTATCTTAGTGAGGAACTTGGCTTTTCCTATCTTATCCACACTGTCGTCCACGCGAGGGAGAGGGTAGGCATTTGTGGGGGTTAAACCATTCAACCTGCGGAAATCTATACAAAACCGCACCTTGCCATCTGGTTTGGGCTGCAGTGTGACGGGGGAAGTCCACCTTACTGCACCCTCAGAAATCAGCCCACGTTTCAGCATATAATCCAGCTCTTCCCTTAGTGCTGGTAATTTAATAGGGGGAACACGGTATGGCACTGATTTAAAGGGCGGGTGGTCCCCAACATCGACATCGTGCACCGCTTTAGTAGTGAGGCCAGGATGCTCCGCGAAAACAGCTGGGTTTGAATCAAACAAGTGCTGCACAGCTACACGCTGTTGCTCAGGCAGGTGCAATATCAACTCGTGAGCCACTTGTCTAGAATTCCCCGCCCACTGATCCGCGGAAACATGACAATCCCAATTATCCTCCCCCGCAGCTTGACTGTCCCTTCCTCCTTCTCCACCACGATCGCTGCAGATCAACACCGGGACAGTGAGAGGCTCGGAGGGGCGCCTCACATACTCTTTCATCAGATTTACATGGCAAAGTTGGTTCTTTTTCTTACGATCAGGAGTAGCTACTAAATAGTCGAGATCAGAAACCTTCCTTACACCCGATACGGACCAGAATACTTGGCAGACAAGGGGTGTCCCACCAGAGGCAGTAGTATCAGTACCTCCTGATCTACTTCAAGCTCCCTCAGCTTCACCTTCTGGTCGTATCTGTCCTTCATCTGAGCTTGTGAACTCTTAAGGTTCCGACCTGCTACCTCCAAGCTCTTTAGCATTCTCTCACGGCTTTCAACTACATACTTTAGAAGCGAGCATGGCTTTGTGACTCCCTCCCAGATCTCCTTGACTATGTGGAGGGGTCCCCTGACCCTGTGTCCAAAAACCAACTCGTTCAGGCTAAATCCCAAGCTCTCCCCAGGTACTTCTCTCGCAGCAAATAAAACGTATGGGAGACCTAGATCCCAGTTCTTCCCATTTTCCATGCAATAACACCGCAATATACTCTTGAGAGTCGAGTGCCACCTTTCCAAAACTCCCTGACTCTCGGGATGGTAGGCAGATGACACCACAGACACTATCCCATGTTGCTGCATGGTCTGCTTAAACAGAGCAGAAGTAAAATTGGATCCCTGATCAGACTGGAGCTCCTGAGGGTAGCCATAACGAGAGAAATAGACAAGTAGGTTTTTGACAACAGTCTTAGCCATCCCGTTGCGCATGGGGTAAGCATCTGGATACCGTGTTGCTACATCCATTACAGTTAGTAAAAATTTATTGCCGGCACTAGTGGGGGGCAATGGGCCAACCATATCGATAACTACTTTGCTGAAGGGCGGCCCAATGACAGGGATGGGTTGTAACCGGGCTCTCGGGATGACCTGATTGGGTTTCCCAACAACTTGACAAGTGTGACACTGTGACACCCATGACACGACACTCGCCTTTAACCCAGGCCACCAGAAAAGCTTGCCCAGAGCTGCCTCCGTCTTACGTGCCCCCAGGTGCCCTGCCAAAGGCACATCATGAGCAAATCTCAATAAGCTCTCACGGCACACCCTCGGTACTACTAACTGGTCCACTAATCATGACCCGCCATCCCACTTTTTCTTGGGATCCTGATGTCTCCGATACAAGATCCCTTCGGACAAGAAAAAATCACCAGGCTGCGCATCCCCATCGCTCTCCAGTTCGATAGCACCATTACCACACGCCCTGACTTCAGGATCTTCCAGCTGCAAGGAACATATATCATCAGGTGCGAGATTATCCAAGTTCATCTTAAATAATTTATTTCCACCTCCAATGTCCCGCTGAGCCATCCTTTCCTCACGCTGCGCATAACGATGCTGTCGCAGAGTCTCTTCCTGCCCTGCACCTGCACTAGCGGTGACAGGCCCCGGGGCCTCTCCAGACTCTAACATAGGTGCCAATAATGAGTCACCAAGAAACACTGCCGGCTCAAAACTCTCCAATTGACCAACACTTCCCGTTTTCTTGTGACCTTTCCTCCGCGGTTTGATAGACTGAGGTGGTGGCTGCAAGGCTCCGGATGTCTGAGAACGCGTCACAACACACGCCATGGTTTGTACGCTACACTTCTCAACCCACTCCTGTTCCTCCCTACTAACGTCGGCCGCCTTCTCGGCAACGACCAAGGGTGAAACCTTAGAAGCAGGCACCGCAAAGTCGTTGCCGAGGAGGAGGTCGACGCCCCCAACAGGCAAGTTCTCCACAATTCCGACATCCAGCTCCTTCGCCACACCACCCACCTCTAGCTCCATCCGCACCAGCGGGTATGACTTCGTAGCATTGATCCCCTGAACTACCACCACCCGAGCAGCGTTAATCGGTCTACCGGTAAAGTTCTTTAACAAGGTCTGAGAAGCCCCCGTATCACGCAATAGCTTAACTCCTCGCCTTTCGCCAGCCCACCTCACAAAACCATGCCCTCTATGACCCCCAAAGACGTCGCGGACAGGGTTCGAGCCTTCCGGACTCTTGAACACAAGCTGTGTCCCAACCTCTGACGAACTACCCTTGGCAAACTCAGAAGATATAGGCGACACCCCTATGCTGCGGACCAATGGCACAACCTTGTTTGGTGGCTTGTTCGGACAAGCATTTGCAAAGTGACCCTCCTTGTGACATGCAAAGCACTCTTTATTCTTTGGTTTCCCTTGGGAGTGGGAGGTACCATTAGACTTCTTATACGGGACGGTATTTGGTTTATGTTCAGTTTTATTGTCAGTGCTAGATGGTTTTGTGTATTTATGTGTATCAAAATTCTTGGGAGGGGGAGGGGTACGATCCTTTGCACCCGACTCACTCCTAGCTGCTGCTCCGCACCCTCGAATTAATGACAGTCGGAGGTCAGCCGTTTCTGCTGCCTCCTGGAGAGTTCTAGGATTTTTTTCCTTTATATTTAATGTTAAGTCCCCGCCTGTGCACTTAAAGAACTGCTCCAAGAGAACCAGCTCACTCAACTCCTCAAAAGTAGCTGCCCTCTCAGAACGCAGCCAATGTCGTAGTGCATCAGACAAGTCCCGGGCGTGTTCTAGGAAGGTACTATCCTTGCCCTTAGTAACACCCCGAAACTTCAAGCGGTAAGTTTCTGGTTGTAACTCATAGGCCCGTAGCACAGCCTTCTTTAGCTCATCATAAACTACACAGGACTCTAAAGGCAGTGCATCATACGCTTTTAGCCCCTTTCCTAGGAGTCTTGATGAAACTAATGCTGCCCACTTTTCCTGAGGCCACTGGTGTTCCTGACACTTCTTCTCAAATCGCATAAAATACTCAGTTACACATGATTCATCGAACACAGGAACTAGTTTAAACAGGTGCGACAATGATTGGTCCCGATGTCTGTTGTTACGTCCTGGGATATATAAACACTGGGCTCTTTCTATTGGACTAGGTATGCGGCAACAAGCAACAACGGAAAACGCTAGATCCCACCCTTATCTATAAACCCAGGCAACAAACCACTCTAAACCGTCAAGAGTCCTGCCTGGACAACAAGGTATCCTATGACTCGGTTACAGGGTGCACGTACTATAGACTGCTGATAGTCAAGCAGGCTATATAAAAGATCACACAATTAAGTTGACTTAAAGCTTCAAGGAAAAGATAGATAACGGAATTAAATTGCAGAAACAATTTAATAACAAACTAGAAGAAAGTACATTTAACGTTACGTTAATTAATACAACTAATCATCCCTGCGTGAAAGAAGGTGAAAGCAAACAGTCCTCAAAACATCGTACAGGTAGGCAAGATGCAGGTTTCTAAACTGCATGCGGCTACTGTAGGATCTGATGCTTAGCAAAGAAAGTAAGTTACGGATTTAGAGAACTCTTATCTCATAAGCAGGAATAAATACTAGTGATAGGCCATACAGTGTATAATGGCATAGGTATAATTAAATAAAGGCAGCAACTCGCAACATAACCACATCCAGGGGTGCTTCTCACTCTTAGTCAGGCAAGCATGCTCGGACAGAGTCTCTAAGCCACACCCTGACTCACAATGCTCACAAAAACGGTAAACTGTGGCACAATAACAAGCATACAGATATAATAAACCACTAGCTGTTAATCTGCCAGGTGGCAGAGGTCTAGCCGGAAGGATATAGGCTTCGGATACCCGGGCTGAGCCACCTGCTCTAGCCTAGGGACGTTCCCAAGTCTGTGCGCCAAATTACTCTAATTGGAAGGGTGCTCTCTTGAGAGACTCAGATCCCAAGTATCTGACTCTCTCCTGGCGACCCTAAAACAAAAGCAAGACGTGCTAGCGCAGTGCTGAGTGGACTAGGCAAGGGCCCTCACACAACACAACACTAGACACACAGGCACACAGACAAGAAAATGCCCCCCAGACTCCCACGGGTATCCTAGTAAAGTTGTGCAGGTACACAGGACTCGCACCTGCAGACTTTACTTAAAGGATCGCAAAAAACCTCCCCTCTGGTCTAGCCCCTGCTCACCTGCCACAAGAACACACTAGCAAGCATGAAACCACCAAATATGAGACAACAAAAAAGCTTCCTAGATCTCTTTAACAATTACATCTCTGCATAAGGCCCAAAATCCTATCTAGTTATCTGAGAGCTCGTCGTTAATACAATAATAGATATAAGGTCTATCAAGGGGAGGGGATAATTAAATAGATTGGTGAAGTAGTGGAAGGAAGGTATACAAAGTAAGAGAGAAAGCTTCTAAGTTGGGTTGAGAGGGATAGATATCAAGGGGGTCCGAAGGGTACGAGAGTGAGGTGAGCTCTGAGTCTTGAATCTGTCTGGACCCCACCCTAGGCATGCAAAATACATCCCATGCTTGGCAACACTCAACACCGTTGCCGGGTCAAAATCGTCTACCCCTTGCGTGAGTCAAAACTAAGCCTAACGTTGCGATTAATTGGCAACAATCGGGCTCGTCCCAAGCTAGTCTCTCCGCGCCCGCGCTAAGCAACGTCCCCCAGCCGGTCTCTCTCTCCTGCTCGTCTCCTCCCACTCTCACTAGACTTACATCTTATATATAATAATGAAACAATCAACTATCGAGAATAAAATATACTAAGATGTGTTGGTTAAGAATAAGGGCAGCTTCAAGCTGTGAAACAACATAAGAATATCCCAGACATTAGTTACATTGTCGTAGGATATATACTAAGGAAAAGCCGGCCAGCCGGCTGCCGCCAGCCGGTTTCTAAACGGCTGGGCAGCCGACACGCGCGCATGCCCGCACGTGGCTACTATGCAGGAGCGTCACACCTCCCCCAAGATACTGTATAAGACACTTGACTAAGTTCTTCATATCTAACAGAAAGCTTCTCATAGTACCACACACTGTTGCGACACAAGGCACTATATATAAAAAAAATAAAGACTGTTGCACTCCACCGAGCAAGTTCAACTAACTTAGCGACAATAAGCGAAAACATTCAACTTAGATTCTGCTACAACATCTTATACAAAATTCTACACATTATAAAAATAAAGAGTTTTTATAAGGTTTTTGCTTTTTTAATTTGTTTTTTTCGGCTGAACTACAGTGACAGCCTATTTTCCTCCACACTCAACCCTCACTGACTGAACGGCGAGGGTTCTCCTGCAAACAAACCCTCCCGTGACAACCAATCAGCCAAAACATTATCAGTGCCCTTAGCATGCCACACATCCAACTTGTGTCCCGGCAGCAAAACAACACCTGGCAATGATAAACTGCCCAGTTCATCACAAGACTGGCATTTCTCTTCGCTCTTTCCGGCAACGGGGCCTGCCAATAACCTTTCACTAGTTCTACCTTTGTGATAGGCGATGCAGCCCCGAGGCGGTCTATGGTGTCGTCAACTCTCGATAAGGTATAGGCGTCTGTCAGGGATAATGCACACACACTCTCGCAATCAACACACTCACTGATCTTGCCACTTAACACCGGTTGCAAAGTTACAGGCAACGACCACTCACGACATTCCTTATCCCTCAGACCCTTCGTCAACACGTAATCCAGCTCTGCTTGCACCACAGGCTGTCGAGCAGGATTTATACGGTAGGGAATTAAACTGAGCCTTGCACTATCTCCAGCCTGCATGTCGGATTCTACCCCGTACATCAGGCCTGGAGAAGCAACAAACATGCGGATGCACTGCCACAGCCTAGTAAACAACTTATCTCGCAGAATAACAATCCTAGTGCCCTTCCACAACCCAGCCGAGACCGCAGCTTCTAACCTGTAGTCTCCCTCCTTCTCCACCTTCGTCCCTAGAACAGCCAGGTCATGAGAGGGACAATCAGTACCACCTGTGCAGTCACTCCCATAGTTCATTATTGCTAAGGCTTCCCCGCCGATACCGTACATGCGCACCCCCGCATTCCTTGTGACGACATCTGCCTGCGCAGCATCACCGCTTTTAGCGACATGGCCAGATACAGTCGGTCTATGGTAGGGCTGTTGCATTAGACTAGAGCAGCATTGGGAGGCTATGCGACGACCGGGCACAGCCACTCCACAGCCAACCTCACCAATCTGCTCAATGTCCTCCTTTTGACCACCACCCTTGGCAGCCATGGGTCGACCCTGACCTGGCAACCATGCCAAAGCCTCGTCACCCACCTTGAACCACCGAAACAACGAGGCTAACGGTCTTTCAACATCCACGTGACCTGCCCACGGAACATCTTGCACCGCCCGATTTGTGAGACTCAGGGGCTCGGCACGACCAGTGGGGTATGAACCGAGCTGGTGCTGGAGCGCTGCACACTGCTGCTCAGGCAGGTGCTCTAGCGCTTCCACAGCCACCAGACTCGTGTCCCCCGCCCACTGCTCCGCCGAGACATGACAATCCCTACTCTCCTCCACCTGTGCCCTACTGCCCCCCTCTCCTTCTCCACCTTGGCCGCGGCAGACCAACGCAGGGACAGTAGGCTGCTCAGGTGGTTGCCTCACAAACTCCTCCAACAGGTTCACATGACATGTTTCCCCGTCCTCGTGTTTGATCTCGACAGCACCATTACCACACTTCTGAACTTCCGGATCCTCCAACTGCAGTTTACAAATATCTGGGGGAACCAATCTGTCTAGATGCTTCCGAAGCAACCCAAGTCCTCCCCCAATATCAAACTGAGCAACCCTTTTTCCTCTCCGTGTGTAACGTTGCTGCCTCGGAGTCTCTTCCTGCCCTACCTCCTCACTAGCTGTGACAGGTCCTGGGGCCTCTCCAGACTCTAACATAGGTGCCAATAATGAGTCACCAAGAAACACTGCCGGCTCAAAACTCTCCAATTGACCAACACTTCCCGTTTTCTTGTGACCTTTCCTCCGCGGTTTGATAGACTGAGGTGGTGGCTGCAAGGCTCCGGATGTCTGAGAACGTGTCACAACACACGCCATGGTTTGTACGCTACACTTCTCAACCCCCTCCTGTTCCTCCCTACTAACGTCGGCCGCCTTCTCGGCAACGACCAAGGGTGAAACCTTAGAAGCAGGCACCGCAAAGTCGTTGCCGAGGAGGAGGTCGACGCCCCCAACAGGCAAGTTCTCTACGATTCCGACATCCAGCTCCTTCGCCACACCACCCACCTCCAGCTCCATCCGCACCAGCGGGTAGGACTTCGTAGCATTGATCCCCTGAACTACCACCACCCGAGCAGCGTTAATCGGCCTACCATAAAAGTTCTTTAACAAGGTCTGAGAAGCCCCAGTATCACGCAATAGCTTAACTCCTCGCCTTTCGCCAGCCCACCTCACAAAACCATGCCCTCTATGACCCCCAAAGACGTCGCGGACAGGGTTCGAGCCTTCCGGACTCTTGAACACAGGCTGCGTCCCAACCTCTGACGAACTACCCTTGGCAAACTCAGAAGATATAGGCGACACCCCTATGCTGCGGGCCAATGACACAACCTTGTTTGGTGGCTTGTTCGGACAAGCATTTGCAAAGTGACCCTCCTTGTGACATGCAAAGCACTCTTTACTCTTTGGATTCCCTTGGGAGTGGGAGGTACCATTAGACTTCTTATACGGGACGGTATTTGGTTTATGTTCAGTTTTATTGTCAGTGCTACCTGGTTTTGTGTATTTATGTGTATCAAAATTCTTGGGAGGGGGAGGGGTACGATCCTTTGCACCCGACTCACTCCTAGCTGCTGCTTCGCACCCTCGAATTAATGACAGTCGGAGGTCAGCCATTTCTGCTGCCTCCTGGAGAGTTCTAGGATTTTTTTCCTTTATATTTAATGTTAAGTCCCTGCCTGTGCACTTAAAGAACTGCTCCAAGAGAACCAGCTCCCTCAACTCCTCAAAAGTAGCTGCCCTCTCAGAACGCAGCCAATGTCGTAGTGCATCAGACAAGTCCCGGGCGTGTTCTAGGAAGGTACTATCCTTGCCCTTAGTAACACCCCGAAACTTCAAGCGGTAAGTTTCTGGTTGTAACTCATAGGCCCGTAGCACAGCCTTCTTTAGCTCATCATAAACTACACAGGACTCTAAAGGTAGTGCATCATACGCTTTTAGCCCCTTTCCTAGGAGTCTTGATGAAACTAATGCTGCCCACTTTTCCTGAGGCCACTGGTGTTCCTGACACTTCTTCTCAAATCGCATAAAAAACTCAGTCACACATGATTCATCGAACACAGGAACTAGTTTAAGCAGGTGCGACAATGATTGGTCCCGTTGTCTGTAACCTCCCCCAATATTTCGCCCTGTTACCTCCACTCGAGAGGTCTCCAGCTCCCTGTCAGCCCGATACCTAGTAGACTCTGCCTGCAGTTCAGCCTCTCGTATAGCTGTTCTCTCTGCAGCCTCAGCCTGCGCACTAGCCTGTCTTTCGGTAGCCTCAACCTGAGCTCTGGCAACCTCAGCCTGAACTCTAGCAACCTCAGCCTGCACACTAACCTGTCTTTCGGCGGCCTCAACCTTGGCCATCTCAAGCCGAAACAACAAATCTGGAGTCAACCCTTGAGAAGGGGAAGGTGCATTTAATGAAGAGGGTCCCTGTGATTGAATTCCACGCTGCCATTGACCATCAACTTGGGGGTATGTACTAAATTCAGGCACCCTGACATTTGATATGGGGGTAGACTGGAGGGGGGGCTGGGGACCGGGGCCCCCAGTCGCCTCTCCACCCAGGTCTCTCCCTTCTAAACCCAATATCAAAGTCCTCAGCTGATCTTTCCTCATGCCACTTAAACCCTGGTGACCCTGAAGACCTGCCACACACTTTGAGCCATACGTATTCAGCTTCAACACCCTGGCAGCGGTAAGGGGCACCTCTAAACATCTTCTAGCACCCTCCTCGCTATCGACTAGCCACTCCACAGGTCTTTCTCCCTCCGAGCCCCGTATCGTGACCTGACCCACCACTGTGTTCTGATGTATTAGACATGTTTCTGCACTGCAGTAATTATCACGGTTATAGAATGTGCCTTACCGGTATGTATATACTAATGTTATTTAAAGTCTTTAATGTGTTATATTGGTTGCTCCAAAAAAACTCTATGTCCACTGTATTCCTCCAATCATAAGGAATCTCAAAACAAATGACCACTATATTCCTCTGTTCAGTAAATCCTATGCAAGGTCGCCATTTGTTACGTCCTGGGATATATAAACACTGGGCTCTTTCTATTGGACTAGGTATGCGGCAACAAGCAACAACGGAAAACGCTAGATCCCACCCTTATCTATAAACCCAGACAACAAACCACCCTAAAACCGTCAAGAGTCCTGCCTGGACAACAAGGTATCCTATGACTCGGTTACAGGGTGCACGCACTATAGACTGCTGATAGTCAAGCAGGCTATATAAAAGATCACACAATTAAGTTGACTTAAAGCTTCAAGGAAAAGATAGATAACGGAATTAAATTGCAGAAATAATTTAATAACAAACTAGAAGAAAGTACATTTAACGTTACGTTAATTAATACAACTAATCACCCCTGCTTGAAAGAAGGTGAACGCAAACAGTCCTCAAAACATCGTGCAGGTAGACAAGATGCAGGTTTCTAAACTGCATGCGGCTACTGTAGGATCTGATGCTTAGCAAAGAAAGTAAGTTACGGATTTAGAGAACTCTTAACTCATAAGCAGGAATAAATACTAGTGATAGGCCATACAGTGTATAATGGCATAGATATAATTAAATAAAGGCAGCAACTCGCAACATAACCACATACAGGTGTGCTTCTCACTCTTAGTCAGGCAAGCCTGCTCGGACAGAGTCTCTAAGCCACACCCTGACTCACAATGCTCACAAAAATGGTAAACTGTGGCACAATAAAAAAGCATAAAGATTTAATAAACCACTAGCTGTTAATCTGCCAGGTGGCAGAGGTCTAGCCGGAAGGATATAGGCTTCGGATACCCGGGCTGAGCCACCTGCTCTAGCCTAGGGACATTCCCAAGTCTGTGCGCCAAATTACTCGAATTGAAAGGGTGCTCTCTTGAGAGACTCAGATCCCAAGTATCTGACTCTCTCCTGGCGACCCCAAAACAAAAGCAAGACGTGCTAGCGCAGTGCTGAGTGGACTAGGCAAGGGCCCTCACACAACACAACACTAGACACACAGGGACACAGACAAGAAAATGCCCCCAGACTCCCACGGGTATCCTAGTAAAGTCGTGCGGGTCCACAGGACTCGCACCAGCAGACTTTACTTAAAGGATCGCAAAAAGCCTCCCCCTCCAGTCTAGCCCCTCCTAACATGCCACAAGAACACACTAGCAAGCATGAAACCACCAAATATGAGACAACAAAAAAAGCTTCCTAGGTCTCATTAACAATTAAATCTCTGCATAATGCCCAAATCCTATCTAATTATCTGAGAGCTCGTCGTTAATACAATAATAGATATAAGGTCTATCAAGGGGATGGGATAATTAAATAGATTGGTGAAGTAGTGGAAGGAAGGTATACAAAGTAAGAGAGAAAGTTTCTAAGTGGGGTTGAGAGGGATAGATATCAATCCCGACACCTATACTTAGGGGAGGTGTGGCGGAGTGGTCTTGCCACTGGCCTGGTAATCCAAAGGTCCCGGGTTCAAATCCCGATGTATCAATGGGAAGATATTATTGGGATGGAATTTGTGCTGTACCTAGTATCAGTGCATTACCACAAAGCCCACCGAAACGCTAATAAAATACCCTCATTGTTCCCTGATTAAATAGCACTGTATGAATATTCCCATATTCAAAATATGCTATAGGGGTGCAATGCCTGGTGAGTTAGCTGCTCAACAGGTGGCGTTGTGTGTGTGTGTGTAAGAGTGAAAGTCCGAGTGTAGGGGGTGAGACAGTGAAGCACGGGAACGAGGTGGCTTCCGAGATGGGGTCGCTTCGGACCATGAGTGAGCACCGTGCCTCATGTGAAGGCAAGATGGCAGGTGCTCGTTGTACTCTACGTGCTTCACATGCCTCACTCCCTAGACTGGAACAAGACCTCACGGGCTTCACTGCTCATTGTACAGCTGTGAATGTCCAGGCTCTCAGCCTATGCCCGAGAGGGAGTAACTTGGAATATAGAAAAAAAAAAAAAAAAAAAAAAAGGGGGTCCGAAGGGTACGACAGTGAGGTGAGCTCTGAGTCTTGAATCTGTCTGGACCCCACCCTAAGCATGCGAAATACATCCCATGCTTGGCAACACTCAACACCGTTGCCGGGTCAAAATCCTCTACCCCTTGCGTGAGTCGAAACTAAGCCTAACGTTGCGATCAAATTGGCAACATCAGGCCCATCCCAAGCTAGACTCTCCGCGCGAAGCAACGTCCCCCAGCCGGTCTCTCTGTCCTGCTCGTCTCCTCCCACTCTCACTAGACTTACATCTTATATATTATAATGAAACAATCAACTATGGAGAATAAAATATACTAAGATGCGTTGGTTAAGAATAAGGGCAGCTTCAAGCTGTGAAACAACATAAGAATATCCCAGACATTAGTTACATTGTCGTAGGATATATACTAAGGAAAAGCCTGCCGGCCGGCTGCCGCCAGCCGGTTTCTAAACGGCTGGGCAGCCGACACTCGCGCATGCCCGCACGTGGCTACTATGCAGGAGCGTCACAGAGGGTGCAAAGGCGGCAGTACGTGTGGAGAGTGAGCAGAGCGAGTTCTTTGACCTGAATGTTGGTTTGAAACAGGGGTGTGTGATGTCCCCGTGGTTGTTTACTGTATATATGGATGGAGTCATGAAACAAATACTATCAAGAGTAGTGGATGTTGGTGTATCGCTGAAAAGGGAGGGAAATGAGTAGAAGCTACCTATACTGCTGTTTGCGAATGATACAGTTCTGATGAATGATAATGAATGGAAGTTGCAGGGTCTGGTAAATGAGTTTGGAACAGTGTGCGAAAAACGGTATTTGAAGGTACAGTAAATGCGGGGAAGAGCAAGGTTATGGTCTTCGAAAGGGGTGAAGTCACAGAGTGTGAGGTGAAGCTGAACGGTCAGGCTATGGAGATCGTCAACTCTTTTAAGTATGTTGTGTTAAGTATGGCAGTGTGTTGAGTAAAGATGGGACTATGGATGAAGAAGTGCGGGAGAGGGTACAACAGGGGAAGAGGGTTGTAGGAACGCTGAAAGCAGTAACAAGAAATAGGGTGGTCAGTATGGAAGTGAAGAAGTCCTTGCATAACAGTGTGGTAATCCCGACACTGACTTACGGAAGCGAAGCATGGACGTTGGTTGAGAGACTCAGACCAAGAGTGAGAGCAGTGGATATTAATTACTTAAGAAGTGCGTGCGGAGTTACATGGAGGGATAGACAGACTAATGAGGAAGTAAGGAGGAGGTGTGGTGTGGAGGTAGATATGCTAGAAAGTGTGAAAAGGAATAACTTGAGATGGTTCGACCATAATTATGGAACGTATGGAAAGCGAGAGAATGACTAGGAGGATGTACGAGAGCGAGGTGGAGGGACAGAGAGGGAGAAGTAGACCGAAAGAGAGGTGGAAGGATGGAGTGAGGAAGTATATGAACGAAGGTGGTGCTGGTTGGGGGGAGGGGCGTCGACTGACTGGGGACAGAGGTGCATGCGGGCGGTTCGTTCGTGGCCACCCCTTCGGGGATCACGGCGTCAGGCAATATATAGATAGATAGACGTCGCCGGTACAGAAGGGTTAACAGGCTTTAAAGTATTTCACTTAACCCTTTTTACTAATTCAGTTCCTTCTTAAACTGCACAGAATCGTCTAAATGTACCTTGAATAAAATTAAAAAGACGTCGCCGGTACAAATAGGGTTAACTCCGAAAGAAAATGAAACATTGAGGGGAAATTAATTTTGAAGATAATAGCTGTAACCTGATCACGGTACAGGGGTGTGAAGATTGGAGACAAAGAAGATTTGCTAATTATCCATGTTCTGTGTAATTTCAATCTGTTCACACCTCGTTCGTTCTTTTTTTTTCTCTTTTTTATTATCATGGATGCTGATTTTCTTCTAGGTCTTCCACACATTCATTAATTTTTCATATACTTTCTTTAGTGCCATGGATTTGTTTTATGGGTTATTCTCTCACTCACAAACACACACACACACACACACACACACATCCACTCACTCACACACACACACACACACACACACACACACTCACTCTCACTCTCTCACTTTCCTGTCCTATTCTTCTAATATAAACTGTTCTTGTCTAGTAGTATTAAAGCCGGACCACCCAGTAGGGACCGCAAAGTCTGTGTGGTCTGAGTATCTGTGCAACTCTCTCTCTCTCTCTCTAATACAGTTAGTCCTATAATTTGTATCCAATCTTCGCAACTTTAAGTTCATGTTCCTCTCTTGGTAAAAGGAAAACAAACAAAAAACTCCTCATTCTAAGCTGAGGTGAACATGAATACAAAAAGGTTGGCCACAATTGCTAACCCTCCGAGGATCGGCGACTCACTTCCTTTCTATTTTCTGGCTATTGTTAGACGATGTAATTCAGATTAGGATGGGCATATGGAAGGCAGAGAGTTAATTGAGATAGTCTTTACCCATTTAATTCCCATAGATCTTTCCTAAGCTGCCTTAAATGGTCTAATGATAGCCTGAACAGCTGTCAACTTGCGTCATCCTCCTCAAGGGGTTAAGGATTGTTTTCGGTTTTACTATATAAATATATTTTTATTTATTTTGGGCTGTAGGACAAGGCTTCTGACCGTGACTGTACTGTACCTACTTCTTCCATTTGCATAACCTTTCCACAAGATAGTATTATTATTATTATTTTGTTTGCTTTTATTATTATTAGTAGTAGTAGTATTACTATTATTTGTAGTATTATTATTACACATTTACTTAAATATATTACAGCCTTCCCTTTTTTCATGGATGGGTATAACATTTTTGATCAAACAACATGCGCATTGAGACTTCCCTTACAGGATAGTTTTAAGTTTGCTCCTTAGACCTCCACCAAGATTAAAAAATAACACCCCCAGAATCCACCTTAGAGAAAACTGTATACGTTTTCGGTACATATATAAATTTAAGACTGAGCGCTCCACACAAAGTGCGGTTCTGGGCTCATGTCCTAATGGCGACGCTCTAGGCAGCTCTGGTCAGAACTTCCTCACTTGTTAGTTTTGTTATTCATATGGTTTGATCCCACATAATTCTTTGTCTACCCCTTGGTGCATGGTGCACCTCCCTTCAAGTTCAACTGCATCTTTCACCGAACTTAGTTCATCAATCCTCTCCATATGCCTAAACCATCTAAGCCTGCTAGCACGCATCTCATCACTGATACTCTTGATACCTAACTGTCTTCTCGGCTCTTCACTAGATATCCTATCTTGCAGTTTGGCCCCAGACATCCATCTCACCATTCTCATAGCATTACCTTTCATTCTGTTGATATTATCCACCTTGACAGGCTACATGTCTAAAGCATATGTCATTGCCTGTCTAAAACAAGAAGCATAAACTTTTCCCTTCAAGGGCAGAAGGAGTCTTCTCATGGTTAGTATTGGCAGCAGTTCTCTGAACTTTCTCCAGCTGCATCTACTGTACTGTAATTCTAGCGATAGTGGCTGTCTTAGCCTCACCACTGGCAGAGATTCAATCTCCCAATTAGGAAAATTTGACTACCATATCCAGTGACTCATTGGCAAAGTTTATACTCTTAAGCCGGCCATTCAATACGAGCTTCTCTTTGCATACTTTACAAACAAATGTATAACCTCAGACTTCTTACTCGAAAGAGGTCCCTTTATTCTAGTACAATAAGTATTCTTCCCATGGTGTACCCAGCAACAGCAGACGCTGCACTGCATTGAGTTTGCACCTACCCCTTTTATCTCTATACTGTAATCCGATCATCATGGTATCCATGTTTGTCCTTTTTGATCCCTCACTTGAGGATTGACCTCGGATTATAACCTGATTTCCGGAGTTTTCTCTTTGAACTGTTCCATTCCGTGACTACACCTGTATACTCACACACTCACACAAACACTCTTAATATACACAATTTCTCCCATTCTTTCTCCAGGCCTTGTAGCAATATTTCTATATACACATTTGCTATACTTGTATAAGCATGTGAACACATGTATGTGAGCGTGTATATTTGTGAATTGTATGTTTATATTCTTGTATACGTGAGCGCCTATCTCTCTCTCTCTCTCTCTATATATATATATATATATATATATATATATATATATATATGTATATATATATATATATATATATATATATATGTATATATATATATATATATATATATATGTATATATATATATATATATATATATAATATGTATATATATATATATATATATATATATATATATATATATATATATATATATATATATATGTTTCTAGTCTCTCAGTGGGGATCGAACCATCGACCATCAGAACGATAGCCGACGCTTAATCAATTACACCACGGCAGTCTAAAAGACACTCAGCCTTCTATCCTATTTATGTTAGGGAGAAGGGAAACCCTCTAGGCGAATATATTTCAATTCAAACCTAGTTGTAGGATCCATATTTCCAGAATACCATACACGGATTTTTGAGTGTCCCGACGCAACTCGGGTTGAAATTGATTTCATTTAATTCTAACCCACAAAGCATGAGAGTTACAAATATTGAGAATATATCACAAATACACGTGAGCCACTAAATGTTTCTAGTCCCTCAGTGGGGATCGAACCATCGACCATCAGAACGATAGCCGACGCTTAATCAATTACACCACGGCAGTCTAAAAGACACTCAGCTTTCTATCCTATTTATGTTAGGGAGAAGGGAAACCCACTAGGCGAATATATTTCAATTCAAACCTAGTTGTAGGATTCATATTTCCAGAATACCATACACGTATTTTTGAGTGTCCCGACGCAACTCGGGTTGAAATTGATTTAATTTAATTCCAACCCACAAAGCATGAGAGTTACAAATATTGAGAATATATCACAAATACACGTGAGCCACTACATGTTTCTAGTCTCTCAGTGGGGATCGAACCATCGACCATCAGAACGATAGCCGACGCTTAATCAATTACACCACGGCAGTCTAAAAGACACTCAGCCTTCTATCCTATTTATGTTAGGGAGAAGGGAAACCCACTAGGCGAATATATTTCAATTCAAACCTAGTTGTAGGATCCATATTTCCAGAATACCATACACGGATTTTTGAGTGTCCCGACGCAACTCGGGTTGAAATTGATTTCATTTAATTCTAACCCACAAAGCATGAGAGTTACAAATATTGAGAATATATCACAAATACACGTGAGCCACTAAATGTGTCTAGTCTCTCAGTGGGGATCGAACCATCGACCATCAGAACGATAGCCGACGCTTAATCAATTACACCACGGCAGTCTAAAAGACACTCAGCCTTCTATCCTATTTATGTTAGGGAGAAGGGAAACCCACTAGGCGAATATATTTCAATTCAAACCTAGTTGTAGGATCCATATTTCCAGAATACCATACACGGATTTTTGAGTGTCCCGACGCAACTCGGGCTGAAATTGATTTCATTTAATTCTAACCCACAAAGCATGAGAGTTACAAATATTCTCAATATTTGTAACTCTCATGCTTTGTGGGTTAGAATTAAATGAAATCAATTTCAACCCGAGTTGCGTCGGGACACTCAAAAATCCGTGTATGGTATTCTGGAAATATGGATCCTACAACTAGGTTTGAATTGAAATATATTCGCCTAGTGGGTTTCCCTTCTCCCTAACATATATAGGATAGAAGGCTGAGTGTCTTTTAGACTGCCGTGGTGTAATTGATTAAGCGTCGGCTATCGTTCTGATGGTCGATGGTTCGATCCCCACTGAGAGACTAGAAACATTTAGTGGCTCACGTGCATTTGTGATATATTCTCAATATTTGTAACTCTCATGCTTTGTGGGTTAGAATTAAATGAAATCAATTTCAACCCGAGTTGCGTCGGGACACTAACAAATCCGTGTATGGTATTCTGGAAATATGGATCCTACAACTAGGTTTGAATTGAAATATATTCGCCTAGTGGGTTTCCCTTCTCCCTAACATAAATAGGATAGAAGGCTGAGTGTCTTTTAGACTGCCGTGGTGTAATTGATTAAGCGTCGGCTATCGTTCTGATGGTCGATGGTTCGATCCCCACTGAGAGACTAGATACATTTAGTGGCTCACGTGTATTTGTGATATATTCTCAATATATATATATATATATATATATATATATATATATATATATATATATATATATATACAGTGTAGAGCCAGCTCGACGAGGGTCTCTTCGACGAGATATGCGAGCGTGTGCGGCCTCAGCTGGAGAAGAAGACCACCTTCTGGAGGAGGCCCCTGGAGGTAGGGCTGAGAGTGGCCATAACCTTGCGATTTCTCGCAAGTGGGAACTCCTACGCCAGTCTCAGATTCGCTTTCCGTGTAGCCAAGAACACCATCTCCCTACTTGTTCCCGAGACGTGTGAGGCCATCGTTGGAGCCTTTTCTGACGAGGTGTTCCACTTCCCCACGACACCAGAGGAGTGGAAGGCCATTGCACACAGGTTCTCAAGTCGGTGGGACTTCCAACACGCACTAGGGGCGATCGATGGGAAACATATTCGGATCAGGAACCCATCATACGGTCGATCAAAGTATTACAACTATAAAAAGTTCTACTCTGTTGGCCTACTTGCAGTCGTGGATGCGGACTACAAGTTCATCCATGTGGACATCGGCAGCCCTGGATGCGAGTCAGACGCCGGGTGCTTCCTTAAATCCCCACTAAATGAACTCATCAACTCCAACCATGCAAACTTCTCACAACCTGAGCCCCTGTCCAACTACCGGCTATCAAGGGCACGAAGAGTGGTGGAGAACGCCTTTGGAATCCTAGCGAACAGGTAAGCAAGAAATATAGTATTTTATGGTATTGAAACATTATTTATTTATTTCGAGTGAGAGATACGAATATGTTCCTACACTTACCCACCTAATTGAACATCTGACAGACATTAATATAACACAGACTTATTAGCACCACTGTACATGATATAAACACTTTAAATATCCAGTAATATGTCTTGGAGATATTACTAAACCACGATGGTGTACTTCAGTCATGATATTCTAGTCTACAAACTTCATAGTCTATTCATTATATGAATGATAAAAACAAAAATTATCCAAACCTCTATCACTCAAAAATGGTTGTAAATATCCACAGATATTCCCTGGCTGACATTTTTTTCCCAATGCTAGAATTATTAGTTTGACTATACTCTAATTTTTTTCCAACCCACAGGTTCCGAGTTCTCCACACATCAGTCACCCTCGCCCGAGCAAGGATCGAGTCTGTGGTGACGGCTTGCTGCACCCTCCACAACTTCCTCAGGATACGTCGTCCATCGGCCCATGAGGCAGACCAGGAGGACCCCGAAACCCATTTGGTTTCCCGAGGCCCCTGGCGAGATGACGACGTACTGCCTAGTATCCCCACCCCTACAGCTCGCAACACAGGCAACCAGGCTGGCAAGAGAGTACGGAAGTATCTGACGAAGTACTTAAACTCACCAGCGGGGAGTGTGTCGTGGCAGGAGAACATGATATAGGTGAGAAAAAACATATTTGTGTTTTTATTATTTTTTTTTTTTCAGGTATGTTATGTCATTTATATTCAGTAGTATTTATTCACATTATATTTCCATATGTAGTATCATTATCTTTCATTCTAAGTTCAGTGTACTCATGTGTATTTTCATTTATCTTTTTTTCTATTGCGTATTCTTATTATTGTTTATTTTTTTTTAATGTAGGACTATTTTTTCTTCAATTTAGTTTTTTATGCATTGATAAGATTATTCTTTATTTATACTCTCATTGCATGTCATTGTAAGTTCAGTTAATTCATGTTTTCTTTTATTTCTTTGGTTTTGCATACCTTATTGTAAATCGTATATCTTAGTTATGTATTAATTATTCATATTTATATTGATGTAGACTAATTCCATTTTCTTCCAGTTTATTCTTTGTTGGCAGTTGTTCTATAATTCCATTTCTTATTATTAGTATTATATGCCTCTTCATTGATTTATTACTTTTCATGTACTGGTGCACGTTTCTTATTATATGTTCTTATAATTGTGCACAGATATCTTCATATGATTTAATAACATAAATAAGGACATTCAAAATAATAATTTTGCACATTAAACATATTTATTTTTCATTGGATACAAGACAGAGAAAGATAGAAAAATTACAAAACAAAAACATGTCACCACCCTTAAATAAAAGGGAGGTAGTTCGACGATGTTGTGCAGTTAGAAGGATCTGTGGTAAACATATTATATTTGGTGTAAGGCGGTGTATGCAGGGTCTGCTGGCTGGTTCCTGGTGATGTGGCATTGGTCAGGCCATCGAAGAGGCTTGATGAGACACTGATGTTGTGGAGTGTCGTGTCCTTGGGAGTGGAGCAGTTGCGTTGTGGTGTTGTGGAGGGCAGTAGGTTGGGTGTGGCAGGTGCAGGGTACTGATTATACAACACAGGTGGTTGGTTCAGATATTGAACCGTCTGCACCTGCTGCAGGGGCTGCTGAACATGCTGCATGGGCTGCAGAACATGCTGCACCTGAATGGGCTGTTGCACCTGCTGGAGGACCTGGGGAGAAGCAGCCGAGAATGACCTCATGATGTTAATCATGGTATCATGCTGGGCAGTCTTACCCCGGTATTTCTCCAGCAGGAGCAACATCTCCATTCTGGTGTGGTCCCACACGCTGGGGTCCAGCTTGCTGGACTCAGTCGTAATTGAGCCGAAGAATTGCTTCCAGGACTCCTCCTCCCTGGTGCATGGTTGAGGGGTCGCAAACTTGTCCACCATCCTGCGGACACCACTGGCCTGTTCCTGTAGCTGTTTGGGGAAAACCAGGAGTGTTATAATAGTGTTTTATTATTTTTATTGCATCGAATAATAATAATAATATTAATTAAATATTTATAGATACACCTGAAAATGTCAAGAGGAACATATTATATATACACTTTATACTTAATTAGTCTACCCTACTTACACATAACAGTATACTGTAGAAGTAAATTTATTTACCTGTTTCAGGACAACGAAGCCGGGTCGACCACAATAAAATAACAAAGTTTTATCAATAAACACAAACTCCATATTCTGAATATGCTTTAAATATGAAATCTGATTTCTACTTACAGTCGCCATGACGGAGGTGGCCTCGTTCAACACGTCACTAGTGCCGCCGTTGTTCCGACGCCGCTGTGGCTGGCTACCCCCAGAGGTTGGGCGCGAAGGGCCTGGGACTGCGGCAGGTGCATCCTCCTCCTTTTCATCCTCCTCGCTCCCACCATCTTCCGGCACCGTAGCAGTGGGGGCAGGGTGGTGTGCCTGCAGACCAAGGAAAGCTTTTATTTATTATGTTAAAGTGCCTATCTATGTATTTTTTATTGAGACTTAATAAAATCTGTAAACAACTCTAGTGTGTATATTTCCACCATGTCTGTCAATAACTATTACGAAGGTATGAATTAAATACATTATAAATACTGTTTTTAAGGAAAGGTAAACAATTATTTCATAGGTAACAATATATATTGCAAAAGGCTGACGGGTTCTAGAACAGTACAGAAAATGCCACACACATAGATGGATTAACCATAACCAGAGATGAATCGCATTATATATAAAGGTATATACCGAATTATGTAGATATTAAAATGTAAAACTTGCAAACTAAAAAAACGAAAACTGGGACAAGGACAATATAAAGTCAAATTAAATTATCAAAATCGCTATACTTACTAAAGTATTATTATGCATAAACCCTATATATAATTACTAAAATATAATTATGTATAAACCCTATATAAACCAAGGAAATTACAATACTTGAACATACCTTTTTACAACCAATGCTCCGGGTTTGTGCCGGACGATGTGGGTGGCCAGGAAGGAGAACACATCTAGAATCCACCTATCCCTCTCCGTCACGGTCTTGGTGGCCCCAGAACCGCTCTGGGGGCAGTCAGCTTCCCGTAGCGTGTCCTCATTGTGTCCAGGAAGTGCCGGACCTGATATCCTGTGGAAGAGATGTTTCTGAGTTCACACAGGCATAAAATCATTTAATATAAGCATTGGCTAGCTGGCTCAGACAAAATAATATCATACAATATTCTAGAGTGAACAAGTGGCAATTTCAGACAATATAACAAATAAAACACTGAAATTGCACACACCAATGAAGTTTTGCACAATAATGTTATAAACTATGATGGGTGATTCGAGGGAGCGCACCTTCTCCTCACACAATCTATGTGTGAACCGAGCTATACCCGTTCTCAGCTCCCGTCCTTCCCCGACCACTGAAAACGTATGCAATCGTGCAAGGACTCCGACATAAACGGGTATGGTCTGTTCATGAATGTACAGTGACGCCACAACACGGAACGCGGCGGCGAGGGACGAACATTTTTGGACATACCTAAAATAAACGGATCAGGACGGGACCAACCGCCAAAATCGGTTCAAGGGCGGGTCACCCACGTGACTGGTCAGCGCATAGGCGCCGTGTATAAGCGTCTATGCGCCGCCTAGACGCTACCAGACGTAGTCTATGCCCCGACCAAAATATTTGAAAGTTGAGACTGCGACGTGGCAACGTCTCCTCACGTGATCACCCCGCGCGTCCCCGCTAGTCCCTGCCCACCAAGCGTCCATAAAAGAGCCAGCCGCGTGTGGTCCTATCTCAGTTCCCAAGCCGCCGTCACCGCAACATTCACCACCTCGCACAACCTCCAACCTCCAGCCTACTCCAACCTCCAACCTCCAGCCTACTCCAACCTCCAGCCTACGTTATGCCTAAGTCTGACTCCAAGAAGCGGCGAGGCATCATGACAAAACCAAAGAAGCCCGAGGACACCCTAGACAGCCAGGTGATGGAGGTAGTAGAGGAGACACAGGAGCGCCCTGCTGTTGTAGAGCAGCAGGGTGCCCCTCAGTCACCCACACCTGTCATCAGCTTGGACAACGGTGCAGTGGTTGTAGATCCGGCCCCCAGTGATTCAGAAGAAGAGCAGCATGAGACAACATCATCCGATGGTGACACTGACGGGGGCGTGGAAGATACCCAGGTGGCTGTTGTGGCTGGTGGTAAAAAGAAGCGTTCCCGATCGACGAAGGCCACCATCAGGCCCCTGCTCCTGGAGGAGCACATAGAACTTGATCTTGGGGAGTGGTATAAGGAGAATCCCATTCTCTACCAGAAGACCCGCAGGGACTACAAGGACGTCACTAAGAAAAAACGCCTCTACGAGGACAAGGGTTCGTCCATGAACCCACCCATTCCAGGTTAGTCTATGGTAATTGTTTATTGTGTAGTCTAAGGTAATTGTTTATTGTGTATGGCCTCTTCAAAGAAAATGTATTTTGTTTCATTTTAACAATTATATTGCTTCTATATATCATATAATACACCATAGAATACGTTTTTAATAACTAGAAAAAGAGGCCTTCGATTAAACAATTGCGAAGTCTATATATATAAATCTGTAATAATTCAGTGGCGTGTTCAAGTTCAGTGTTTATTTGTTAAATTGCCTGTAATTGCCATGTGTTCATTCTATAATATTCTATGATATACCCATGCATTCACTAGATTGCGTGAGGAGAAGGTGCGCTCCCTCGAATCACCCATCATAGTTTATAACATTATTGTGCAAAACTTCATTGGTGTGTGCAATTTCAGTGTTTTATTTGTTATATTGTCTGAAATTGCCACTTGTTCACTCTAGAATATTGTATGATATTATTTTGTCTGAGACAGCTAGCCAATGCTTATATTAAATGATTTATGCCTGTGTGAACTCAGAAACATCTCTTCCACAGGATATCAGGTCCGGCACTTCCTGGACACAATGAGGACACGCTACGGGAAGCTGACTGCCCCCAAGAGCGGTTCTGGGGCCACCAAGACCGTGACGGAGAGGGATAGGTGGATTCTAGATGTGTTCTCCTTCCTGGCCACCCTCATCGTCCGGCACAAACCCCGGAGCATTGGTTGTAAAAAGGTATGTTCAAGTATTGTAATTTCCTTGGTTTATATAGGGTTTATACATAATTATATTTTAGTAATTATATATAGGGTTTATGCATAATAATACTTTAGTAAGTATAGCGATTTTGATAATTTAATTTGACTTTATATTGTCCTTGTCCCAGTTTTGGTTTTTTAGTTTGCAAGTTTTACATTTTAATATCTACATAATTCGGTATATACCTTTATATATAATGCGATTCATCTCTGGTTAATGGTTAATCCATCTATGTGTGTGGCATTTTCTGTACTGTTCTAGAACCCGTCAGCCTTTTGCAATATATATTGTTACCTATGAAATAATTGTTTACCTTTCCTTAAAAACAGTATTTATAATGTATTTAATTCATACCTTCGTAATAGTTATTGACAGACATGGTGGAAATATACACACTAGAGTTGTTTACAGATTTTATTAAGTCTCAATACAAATACATAGATAGGCACTTTAACATAATAAATAAAAGCTTTCCGTGGTCTGCAGGCACACCATCCTGCCCCCACTGCTACGGTGCCGGAAGATGGTGGGAGCGAGGAGGATGACGAGGAGGAGGATGCAGCTTCCGCAGTCCCAGGCCCTTCGCGCCCAACCTCTGGGGGTAGCCAGCCACAGCGGCGTCGGAACAACGGCGGCACTAGTGACGTGTTGAACGAGGCCACCTCCGTCATGGCGACTGTAAGTAGAAATCAGATTTCATATTTAAAGCATATTCAGAATATGGAGTTTGTGTTTATTGATAAAACTTTGGTATTTTATTGTGGTCGACCCAGCTTCGTTGTCCTGAAACAGGTAAATAAATTTACTTCTACAGTATACTGTTATGTGTAAGTAGGGTAGACTAATTAAGTATAAAGTGTATGTATAATATGTTCCTCTTGACATTTTCAGGTGGCGGCTGCAGTATCTATAAATATTTAATTAATATTAGTATTATTATTCGATGCAATCAAAATAATAAAACACTATTATAACACTCCTGGTTTTCCCCAAACAGCTACAGGAACAGGCCAGTGGTGTCCGCAGGATAGTGGACAAGTTCGCGACCCCTCAGCCATGCACCAGGGAGGAGGAGTCCTGGAAGCAATTCTTCGGCTCAATTACGACTGAGTCCAGCAAGCTGGACCCCAGCGTGTGGGGCCACACCAGAATGGAGATGTTGCTCCTGCTGGAGAAATACCGGGGTAAGAGTGCCCAGCATGATACCATGATTAACATCATGAGGTCATTCTTGGCTGCTTCTCCCCAGGTCCTCCAGCAGGTGCAACAGCCCATTCAGGTGCAGCATGTTCAACAGCTCATGCAGCATGTTCAGCAGCCCCTGCAGCAGGTGCAGACCGTTCAATATCTGAACCAACCACCTGTGTTGTATAATCAGTACCCTGCACCTGCCACACCCAACCTAGTGCCCTCCACAACACCACAACGCAACTGCTCCACTCCCAAGGACACGACACTCCAGTGTCTCATCAAGCCTCTTCGATGGCATGACCAACGCCACATCACCAGGGACCAGCCAGCAGACCCTGCATACACTGCCTTACACCAAATATAATATGTTTACCACAGATCCTTCTAACTGCACAACATCGTCAAACTACCTCCCTTTTATTTAAGGGTGGTGACATGTTTTGGTATGTCATTTTTCTATCTTTCTCTGGCTTGTATCCAATAAAAAATAAATATGTTTAATGTGCAAAATTATTATTTTGAATGTCCTTATTTATGTTATTAAATCATATGAAGATATCTGTGCACAATTATAAGAATATATAATAAGAAACGTGCACCAGTACATGAAAAGTAATAAATCAATGAAGAGGCATATAATACTAATAATAAGAAATGGAATTATAGAACAACTGCCAACAAAGAATAAACTGGAAGAAAATGGAATTAGTCTACATCAATATTAATATGAATAATTAATACATAACTAAGATATACGATTTACAATAAGGTATGCAAAACCAAAGAAATAAAAGAAACATGAATTAACTGAACTTACAATGACATGCAATGAGAGTATAAATAAAGAATAATCTTATCAATGCATAAAAAAACTAAATTGAAGAAAACATAGTCCTACATTAAAAAAAAAAAAACATTAATAAGAATACGCAATAGAAAAAAAAGAGAAATGAAAATACACATGAGTACACTGAACTTAGAATGAAAGATAATGATACTACATATGGAAGTATAATGTGAATAAATACTACTGAATATAAATGACATAACATACCTGAAAAAAACAAATTAATAAAAACACAAATATGTTGTTTCTCACCTATATCATGTTCTCCTGCCACGACACACTCCCCGCTGGTGAGTTTACGTACTTCGTCAGATACTCCCGTACTCTCTTGTCAGCCTGGTTGCCTGTGTTGCGAGCTGTAGGGGTGGGAATACTAGGCAGTACGTCGTCATCTCGCCAGGGGCCTCGGGAAACCAAATGGGTTTCGGGGTCCTCCTGGTCTGCCTCATGGGCCGATGGGCGACGTATCCTGAGGAAGTTGTGGAGGGTGCAGCAAGCCATCACCACAGACTCGATCCTTGCTGGGGCGAGGGTGACTGATGTGTGGAGAACTCGGAACCTGTGGGTTGGAAAAAAAATAGAGTATAGTCAAACTAATAATTCTAGCATTGGGAAAAAAATATCAGCCAGGGAATATCTGTGGATATTTACAACCATTTTTGAGTGATAGAGGTTTGGATAATTTGTTTTTCATAATTCATAAAATGAATAGACTATGAAGTTTGTAGACTAGAATATCATGACTGAAGTACACCATCGTGCTTTAGTAATATCCCCAAGACATATTACTGGATATTTAAAGTGTTTATATCATGTACAGTGGTGCTAATAAGTCTGTGTTATATTAATGTCTGTCAGATGTTCAATTAGGTGGGTAAGTGTAGGAACATATTCGTATCTCTCACTCGAAATAAATAAATAATGTTTCAATACCATAAAATACTATATTTCTTGCTTACCTGTTCGCTAGGATTCCAATGGCGTTCTCCACCACTCTTCGTGCCCTTGATAGCCGGTAGTTGAAGATCCTTTCGTCGTGGCCCAGACCCCATTGTGGATACGGAATCATCATCCACGGACGAAGGCTGAAGGCGTTGTCACCGATAAAGTAGTAGGGTACATCTTGGTGACGGGCGTTGGACAAGGGATCAGGTTGTGGGAAGTTTGCATGGTTGGAGTTGATGAGTTCATTTAGTGGGGATTTAAGGAAGCACCCGGCGTCTGACTCGCATCCAGGGCTGCCGATGTCCGCATGGATGAACTTGTAGTCCGCATCCACGACTGCAAGTAGGCCAACAGAGTAGAACTTTTTATAGTTGTAATACTTTGATCAACCGTATGATGGGTTCCTGATCCGAATATGTTTCCCATCGATCGCCCCTAGTGCGTGTTGGAAGTCCCACCGACTTGAGAACCTGTGTGCAATGGCCTTCCCCTCCTCTGGTGTCGTGGGGAAGTGGAACACCTCGTCAGAAAAGGCTCCAACGATGGCCTCACACGTCTCGGGAACAAGTAGGGAGATGGTGTTCTTGGCTACACGGAAAGCGAATCTGAGACTGGCGTAGGAGTTCCCACTTGCGAGAAATCACAAGGTTATGGCCACTCTCAGCCCTACCTCCAGGGGCCTCCTCCAGAAGGTGGTCTTCTTCTCCAGCCGAGGCCGCACACGCTCGCATATCTCGTCGAAGAGACCCTCGTCGAGCCGCAGGAAGCTCCAGTACAGTTCTGGATCCTCTGCTGACAATTCCCTCATGAGGGTGTGGTAGTGGCCATAGGACTCCCTCCTCAATAGGTATGGCTTCACCCACACACTTCGCTTTTTCCTTCTCTTCTTCAGCTCGCTCACAACTTCCATGAAAGTTAGGACCGTTGAGCACAGTTGTACGTTGCAATCCATGTACAGCTGCACTTGATTCAACAGAGTGGCGTCCATGTTGAGGGACACTCGGCAGGAGAAGTTATATCGGTGGCACGCTGGTTGAGACTGAGGTGGCTCTGTGCCACGCCCCAATATCTATGCATGATGGGGGCCATCGCCGACGACACTGCGTCCATCATATTGTGGTCACAGTGTCGTCGCAGTGTGTCTCAGACAGGTCGTATTCAGACTTATTAGGTCGCCTTCCAAAGGGACTGGTCGTGGCACCAAGTCGCCGCCCATGATCCGTCTGCCGGGGCGGTCACGTGTTGAGATCTCCGTCCACTAGCCGTGCATGCGCCGTCTTCCAGGGCGTGTGACATGATGAGGTCGGGCATCAAGGCGACACGTGGCCACTCGGGCCCACTCAGGACACAAGGTCATCCGTTTGATGCCGTCCAACAGTTTTTGGTGGTCGGGGAAGGACGGGAGCTCAGGACAGGTATGTGTGAACCGAGCTTATGTGTGAACCGAGCTTAAGGCGTTAAACCTTAAACTTAATGATCGAAAGCTATCTTCAGTACATCGTAAATACATATATGTCGTTTGAAAAAGATACAAACTATCTATCTTTCATAAACTGAAGCCATCTTTAAACAACTATGAAACTTCAACTAAATTATGCACGTTAAAATAGCTATTCTTGGGTATTAATTGCTCGATGTTTCATATAATCAGTGATTCATTATCTGCTTGTAGTTATTAGTTTATGTTCGTATATTTTCTGGAAAGGTTAGTTCATTTGATTGATAGATAGTTTGAATCTTTTTCAACCTAAATATATTTATTTACGATGTACTGAAGATAGCTTTTGATCATTAAGTTTAAGGCTTAATGTGTTGGCATTTCCTGAAATAATATTTGTGAATTGTGGTTTATTTTTCAAATCACTAAGTAATTTGTTTTTAAATATTTCGTTAATAGGTCTGATGATGGGAAATGTTCCCCAAACTAGTCACCAATAAAGATGATAAAGTGGAACATATTAGTCTTTATCCTGAGTTGGCTCTACACTGTACGTTACCCCGTGGGCACCTCTATTGTGAACTATATATATATATATATATATATATATATATATATATATATATATATATGAGGCAAGTGGTACTGGGCGCCTAGAATCTGAGGTTTAAGTAGACGTCAGCTTCTAGTCAGCATTCCCGAGATCTCACAATAGAGTTGGTTATACACGTGACCGCTCTGATGGAAAGTTACCCAGAACAGGTCACGTTGGAAGCCACACCTTATGACGTCATTATTGACAGGTACTAGGATTGGTCGTGATGTACACGTGAATGATAATGAGTGGTTTTACGTCATAAAGAGGGGCGTAACCCAACATAATATAAGGTGGGTATCCAGAGAGCGAGAGGAGAAACAACAGAGACCCCGGCTCGCTCATCGAAGGGTCAGAGATTAGCTCAGTGTGTAATAACCAGACTATATAACATACTTGAATTAATCGTACTGATACGAATACTTATACAATCAATATATTAGTGTACTTCTGAATAAGTCTTAAGATATCTTTTATTATACTATTCTTAATTATTCTCAAGTTTCATTTACCTAACCTTATCATTTACCTAACATTCATTTGAGTTATCTAATTAATCCCAGGGTAAACCTGTGATGGTGGCAGCATATATATAGGGGAATTGATACCATTATTAACCCTATTCGCTTAAGCTTACATGGTGGCAGTGGTGGGATTCTTTTGTTACAACAGAGGCTACACTCACGTGTCGATTAATTGACCGCTAAAGATACTAAAAGTATTTAATTCAAGTCACTGGAGTCTGTATACATATAATTCACACACGGCGGGCTGAAACACTTGCACATCTGGCAAGTTTCCCTCCCTGCCAGCAACGCTCTCCCACACAACTACGGGGCTGGTCGCAAATTCGTCAAAATATTCTTGCGGCGGAAGCAGGGAATCCTCAACTTTGTCTGACGGAGGAGGAGTCTACATGGATATGGTACCGACGTGTGGTGTGATTGGCCTGACTTAGGAGGACCAACGATGACTGACAGTGGTTTGAGGCCGAATTCTGGACGTCGCCGGCACTGAAAACCACCCAAGCTCCACCGTGGCTAACTCACAACAATTCTCTTCAGCCTAGCATACTCCAGAGGCACTGCAGGCAGTTGTATCTTTCCTTGGTTTGAGTGAGGATATACGATACAGCCAGGCGTGACATTGAAGAGGTAACGTGTTACTGGAGGTCTTCAGTGCATATTTCTATCCATAAAATTATACCAATCTTAATTCAATACATTCATTCAATTGTGTAATTCATTTTTTTTAACACTGCCTTTTAATTAATTAATTAATTTGTGCAAAATAGGGTGTATTTAGATTCAAGATTTATTGTGCGTTTTTTTTTTTTTTTACAGGAATTATTTACTATATATATGGGAGGATTTTATATATTATATGTTTATCAAGTGAAATTTCCACATGTCATTAAAACAACTGTTTAGCAAAAGGCCTAAGGTTCCCGCTATCAATCCAGTTGATCCCGAATTATCTGATATTGCTGAGGATAGCGGAGACGATTTTTCGGATGATTATTGGAGTGATTTTGATAATCATTATTCAGAGATTGAGTCTCAAGCAAATCCGGCTTCTTCGGGACTTCCACCTTTGTACCAAAATGTTAATCAGAGTGTGTTAAGAAGCGGGACTTTCCGAGATACGACCCCCACCTATTTGCAACCATTGCCTAGTATAGTAATTCCCTCACCTCCCAAAAATAACGTCATTATGTCGGGTAACGAACCCCAGGCTTTTCATTTTAGTGTGACCCATGGTCAGGCCGTACACAATTTCACGGGGTTGGAAGAACACAGAAATATTTGTTTCAGTTTTGGATGATGTAGAGACGGAAATTGCAGCAAAGGGTATCACACAGGAGAGGGCCAAAATTTAAATTTTTCGCTCAAAAATTGACAAAGGGAATACTCCAGCTGGGTACCTTTTGGCTTGCGATGACCTCATACATGCTAAGACTTACGGTGAGTTCAGGCTAGAATTTCTAGAGAAGTTTGGGTCGTCAGCTAAGGGGGAATTTGCGAAATTCCATGATTTCGCCGACCAACTATTGAAGCAAAAGAAAAATCTGTCAGTAGATACATTATTGGCGCAGTGTTCACAGTTCGTGAATTGTATGTCGCAGGATCTAGTTCGTCACTCCTGGTTTGAGGACAGTAAGATAACAATAGGACAGCTGAGCAAGTTACTGGGGTATGTTATGCTGGTTAGTGCTTTACCAGACACCGTGAAACCTATCGCACGACGTATCGAGTTCCCTCCAACAATGTCTCTCAATAAATTCTCGAAGGAACTTAGGAAGTCTTGTGATACTAGTGGTGTAACTACCGAGCAAATTCAGTTCTCGTGTGCTGCCGTTAGGAATTCCCTACCTGTTTCCCCAGCTCAACCTGGGCCTAAACAGAATTTCCCTAAACAGATTCATCCAAATAAGAACTCTCAACCACAAAGAAATCCCCAGCAGTTCTCCTCAAACAGTTCTTTTCCCAAATTCCATAGCACAAGTAAGTCAGAGTAGATAGAGTTACAGCTCTCAAACATGGAACCATCAATCGCCTCGTTATCAGGGGAATGGTGGTCGACCGCGGGCCGCAGGCGGAGGCGGTCAGGGCGCGCAGAGACCTGCGATAATGGCTACCGGCGCATCTGGTCAACACAGGGATGTTATGTGTTTTTATTGTGGGGGACGGGGTCACATTATTCTACATTGTAACATCAAGGCCAAGGAGCTATACAAATATACGGCAGGTAAGCAACCTTTCTGTCATAGATGCAAGTGTAATGATCACAGGACCGGAACTTGCCCGGAAGTGAAGGTAGATTTGGACGATTGGAAAGCCAGTCACCCTAGGTCGGGGGAAGCTTACGATCACTCCCAAGCAAACGTAACGTAAAACATCAATGTACACAAACTTCGGAATGTCCTACGTTAATGATAAGTGCCCTTATGCATTCACCTGACTCGTTCATTTTGAAGTCATGTGTAAATAATACAGATATAAGTGTTTTAATTGATACAGGTTCTCCTGTGAACCTAATGTCTAGCTCTGTCTTTAACAAATTGAATCATGATGATTCGTTTAAACTTGAATTCCCCGATGTTAATCTTCAGAGTGTTTCAGGGGATAATATTTCAATATTGGGGGTTACATACTTACCGTTAGCATTGCATGAGGACTTTGATTTAATGACGGAGAAAGTGTACGTTGTTCAGGGTTTAAACATCTCTTCGGACCTTCTGTTGGGTTTTAAGACAATGAAGGCCCGTAAATTTATTTTAAGTCTAGAGATGAATGGTGTATCTATTGATGGTACTTTTATTGAGGCGTCATCTAGCTTCCCAGAAAATTTACAATTTGTATCAAGGGGTGAACGTAAGGGCGTTGTGGAGAGTGATAAAACCTTTCAGGCGAAGCGTCGTACATCTGGTAGGAATATCGGGGGAGGTAGATGCCGGCTCGCCCACACTACCAACCCCGCTCTTCCCTCTGTCGAGATTAAATTGCATGATTATTTAGAACAATCTATGGGGGATTCTGATATTCTCATTCACTGTAATACTATTGTTGAACCGCATTCTGCGAAGGTTGTTAATGTTTATGCGAACAATCTTAAGAGTACAGTAAATTATGTTGTATTATTACCCGATTCCTCAGCGATCAAGGGTATTACGTTTGATCAAGCGTTACATGAGGTGGATGACACCAATGTTTTCCAAACTCTCATTTTAAATACCACAAATGGCTTAATGAAATTATATGCGGATAGGATACGAAGTTATGGAATGCTTCCTGTGCACCTTGTAAATTCGAAGAAATTAATTCTCTTCCCGTGGCTTCAGTGCGCACAGGGAACTCTCCTGGTATGGAGGATAGAATGCGTAAGATTTACGAGGATTTACAAGGTACCGACTTTCCTGAGGCTCAGGGTCCGCTTAAGGTGTTATTGAGGGAATTTAATGAGTCCGTACATTTGAAAGGGGACGCTATGGGGTTTACTGACATTATGGACCATAAAATTGTGTAGAGTGACAAGGATCAGAAGCCTGTTTACCTGCCTAGGTATCGCTTATCGCATAGTCAACGGGAATTGACTGATAAACATGTTTCAGATTTACTTTCTCAGGACGTAATTCAACCATCAATGTCACTTTGGCGATCACCTCTTTTCTTAGTTCCGAAGAAGGCGAAGGGGGAGTTTAGAGTTGTGGTAGACTTTAGAAAACTTAATACCATTACGGAGACTGATCATTTTCATATAACAAGGTATTTTCAACCCTCGATCTTTCGAGTGGGTTTCATCAAATTGGGTTATCACCAGAATCAAGGCAATATACAGCATTTAATTCTCCTTCCGGTACTTTTGAATATAAACGGCTACCCATGGGCCTTAAAAATTCACCAGCAATTTTTCAGAGATTAATGAATAATGTATTGGCAGGATTGATCGGTCACAATGTTTATGTATATATACAGTAGACGATATTATAATTTTTTCAAGAACAGTAGAGGAGCATCTTATCGCACTGAGAAATATACTTTCTAAATTAGATGAGGCAGGATTAAAAATTAAAATCAGTAAATGTGAATTCTTTAAAAAGAAACTGTAATTTTTGGGGCATGAATTAACTCCGGACGGGGTAAATACCACTGCTCAATTGACAAATTCTATCACTAAATTTCCTACGCCCACTACCGTAAAACAGTTAAGGCAATTGTTGGGCCTATCTGGCTACTATAGGGCATTTATAAAGAACTATGCTAGTATCGCGAAGCCTCTATATATTTTACTCAAGAAGGACGTTGAATTTTTGTGGAGAGTTGAACAAGAGGGTTCTTTGGCTGAATTAAAGGCGAGTTTAACATCTCGACCGACCGTTGCTTTCCCTGATTTTAAGAAACCTTTCTATATTAACTCTGATCCATCATATACTGGGTTTGGAGCTGTTCTTATGCAGTATGACGATAGGGATCTGTTACGGCCGTTAGGATTAGCTAGCCGTTCTTTAAAACCTGCGGAACAGAATTATTGTGTTACCGATTTAGAAGGTGCAGCGCTAATTTGGGCGTTAAATATATTTCGTGAGGTAATATATGGTTATGATGTAACTGTTTGGACAGACGATAAGCCTCTAATTAAATTGTTTGATGATAAACTTCTCACGGGTAGACGTGCCAGGTGGAAGTTAACATTAGCATCATACAATCCTACATTATTGTACGTTGAAGGCAAGCTCAACACAGTTGCCGATGCGTTATCAAGGAATCCTGTTGCTCTAGTTTCGGTTAACGCACTATTGTGCAGTAAAAATATTGCGTTAGACCAGCTTAAAGATAGTTATTGGGGTCAAGTCATTCTTGCTTTGGAGTCGGGTGATTTTAGCGGCAAAGTCCCTTGTCACCCCGACTTAGCTGGTTTTGATTATTCTAATTTTGTAATGCATGAAGGGTGTTTGTACAGGAAGATGGATTTAAATGACAGGGTAATAATGCAACTAGTCATTCCAGATTCGCAAATTAGTACTTTATTGCCTATTTTACATGGACATGATACAATTGGGCATCCGGGGAAGCTTCGGTGTTTGACACAAGCCCAGAGAAATTATTATTGGCGGACGATGACAAAGGATATAGATAGATATATTGACTATTGTTCTACATGTACCACTATTAAACCCAAGTTGAGCCGCCCGGAAGTGAAAATCGGGGAATATCCGATTCCTGCGTATCCTTTCGATGTGGTTGCTACAGATTTATTGAAACTTCCACTGACTGACGCCGGAAGTCAATACATTATGCTTACTATTTGTCACTTTTCCCGGTATGTCGTGTTATCAGTGTTGCAGGATAAAGAGGCGAAATCGGTCGCTAATAAATTTTTAGCGGACGTCGTGTGTAAATTTGGTTGTCCTAATACAATTATAACTGATAATGGTACAGAATTTTGTAATTCTAGTATGACGAAACTATGCGATGAATATACTATAAATCATGTCACTGTTTGTCCTAATTCACCCCAGTCGAATGGCTTGGCAGAACGCGCTAATCAATCTCTTATTATAATAATTCAGCTCTTCGCGGCTTATTATTAGATCGTGATGCGAGTACTTGGGATTCAGTTTTACACTTTGCAGAATCAACACTAAATTGTTCGATAAATTCCTCAATTGCGGATTCGCCTTATTTTATTGTTTTTGGTAGAGACATGAGACTTCCTCATAATTCGCTAGTCCAGTCTAATTCTCCTGTTTATAACTGCGATGATTACGTGCTGTATCACTTGAATAATTTTCGGTCTATTTATAAGACATTACGCAGTTCTCTTTCGAAATCAAAGGAAGACATGATGAACGTAGCGAATAAACGTAAAAGGAATATTAATATTGTTGTAGGGGATCTTGTTTATTTGAGGGAATTTTACGCCAAAGATAAATTACAACCTGTTTTCGAGGGTCCTTACCGCGTAATTTCAGTCGACAGGAATAGTACTGTTATAAAACACTTAGAAAAGGGCGTTGAGAAAAGGGCTCATATGAATCATTTGAAACGTGTTATACGCAATTTACCTGGTTATGAAGATATTTCTGTTGACCACAAACCGATGAGTCCGAGGAATGTTAGGGGACGTAAACGGCCTAAAAAGACAAATGGTGCTCATTATTATATAATTTAAGATCGAGTAATGTTGCTTTTGTTAAAGAGGGAGGTAATTATGTTGCTCAATAGTGGGTAGACAGTTTGGGAATTAATTTAGATTAATTTTACATGTAAATTTTTAGTCATAATTTTGTTTTCGGTTCACTCAGAATTAGAGTCTTATTACCCTTTCCTCGAGGTGTACGTGAGTCACGGTAAATTTCTTATTTTGATCCCTTTTGCTTCTGACATTAATTTGTCTTGGGTTGAAATTATACCTTTTCCGGTAAAATTTCATAATTCCTTGCTCACTATTAATTTTGCTAGTTTCGAAAGGGAAGTATACGGATGAATACTATTCGTTATTGAGTTCCTCCACTGTTCATGCGTTGTGTCACACGGCTCTCGGCTTGCTTTCTATTTGCCCAGCGTCTGCCGTTCCTTTACTGCCATTGAAGTCTAACAAATGCGTTCAAGCTATTATTGGCAATGCCGATATCCTGGATAACTGTAATTTCACTCCGGTTCAATTTCACCCATTTTTCCATGTTCACGTAATTAATACTAATTTTCGTTATTTTGTGACTGCTTCAGAACTACTGATTACTTGCCCGGACTCAGTGCACCCTTTCATAAATCATGTATTGGCCAAGTTTATGTGAGGGACTCGTGTCTATTGGTTTCGTCACATCTTACTCTTTACCCATCTTTCACTCACATGCTTTCGTTCACAGAACATGGTATTCTGTTTGCTAGCATTCCGTCTGAAGTAAATATTAAGAACAACTTTTCATTTCCCATGATAATTTCGCGTGAGATTGAAACTTTGGAGCTGATTAACACATCCATGGATACGTTGTCGTTCATGCATTTCGTTCGCCCTGAGTACGTCTACCCTCTGCCACTGTTCACTGGTCTTGTCGTGCTTATTTTCATTATAATTTTCCTTGTAATTTCCAGGAACATTGAGGGTAAGTTGACAAGGATTGAGATTATCCAAAATGTTAGACCGTAAATTGTTTTCATTATGTGTAAGGCAATAGGGGCTTGTAAACAGACCTGTGGCATTTTTGTTGGTACGATTCCGTGTTTAACTTACCTTGCATAGATTTTATTTGTATATTGGAATTGTTCTTTTTCAGATTTTCTATTTTCAGCATTTGTTTTTAATAAATTATATGTAAATTTTATTGTGTATACTGTATATCTATTTTGCACATTGTATTTGTTATTTGCATATTGCATATTATTTGATTGGTTTAATTTTCTTTCCTTGGTATTCCGTGTTGAAAACCAGAATTCAAAGATATTACCTATCTCTTTCCTTTCCTTAGTATAAGCTTCAACGTAGTGTTTATCTATATTGAACATTAGTTGCACTATAAATTTTCCATTCCAATTTTTACAAAATCTTGTATGTGGCTCAAGGTGGAATGTGCATCATTAGAAAAGAAAGAGGTCCAGGGAATATCAATAAAGAAACCTTGAAGACCCTCCCAGTCTGCCCTATCGTAATGCCATTTAGTCACCAAAACAGGTTCAGAGTGGGAAGGTGTGGTAGGTGATAGACAGGTGGCCTGTATCAGACAGTGATCAGAAGATCCAAGCGGGGACCTCACTGTAACATCATAATTTTCTGAATTGGTTGTTAAAAATAAGTCCAGTAGGTGGGAATTATGATTAGGATTATCTGGTACACGGGTGGGTTGGTTGACTAGTTGAGCGAGATTAAATGAGTCTGCAAATAGCTCACATTCAAGACCAGAATCATCAGTCCTGGCTGAATGAGTGAGCCATTCAACATTATGGACATTAAAATCACCCAACACAGTGATTTCAGAAGAAGCATTTAAGTTGAGGACACTGAGTTGTGAGGACAGAGAATCAAAAAGACTTTGCTCTGGAGGAGTATTTGGGGAACGGTAGATGCAACATATGTATTTAAATTTACCAGCAGAAATTAATTTGTATATAGAATAATCAAAATAGGGACAATTGAAACTAGTAACTCCTCCTGGGCAATTGTAGATTTTGCGAAGCAACATACACCTCCTTTAGGTCTGACATTTTGGAGCAGTTGATAACCTGGAAAATTAAATCTAGACGTGTCAGATGTGGATGTTACTTGAGTCTCTGTCAAAAAAAGGAGAGTAGGGGATTCTGCTTGAAGAAATTGGTGTACAGAATTGATGTTAGAGTGAAGTCCCCTTATATTGCTAAAGACAAATCTGCACCGACGAGCAGCTTTGGGACGTTGCAATGCTCTTGACACAGTCGCATGATGACGACCAGGAGGGCCCTGTGTCAATGACGCAACCCTGCCAGGGGTGGATATCCGAGGGACCACCAGGTTTGCTCTTAACAATTGTACTGCCATATTTATTGGGTAAGGTGTATGGTGTTTACATGTATGATATGTAGTGGGAAGAGTAGTGTTTTATGGATAGAGGATAGTGATGTAGGGCAATGTCGTGAAGTTGGATGTGTATGTTATATAAAGAGGGTTTTCCTGATACCCCTGATGTGTGAGGCAGAAAGATGTGTATCCAGCTACCAAGGCCTGGGAGAGAAAATGGAATTCAGGCTATTCCCTGAGTCTCCCGAAACCTTGGCGGTAGTACTTCCCTGGGCGGGGCTGCCTACCCCTATTTACCAACTTAAGTCCTAGAGTTAGATTATAAACCAAATAAATCACTCTAATGGTAACCAGACGATGATGAACATTACATCATGGTGCTGAAGGGGTTAACACTATCATAAATTATTCACCTTGGATGGAATTATCCTCTGAAGGACATTAAGGGGGGAACTTTAACTAATTAAGAACAGGGACAGTAGAGAACCTGATGTTTAAGTGGATACTTGAGAGCTAGTTGTTCGAGAATATATTAGTGTTCAAGGATGCCAGGAATGTGTTGAGGAAAGTGTAAACCTGAAAGAAACAAGATTGTTGAAGATTAACCCCTTCTGTACCGGCGATGTCTTTGTAATTATATTCTAGCTATATTTAGACGATTTTCTGCAGTTTCAGAAGGATCTGTGGTAGTAATAATGGTGAAGTGAGATAGTTCGAGGTCTTAATTGTTGGAGGCCTTTTCAAACTGAATACAATCGTTTAATGGTAGCCTTAGTAAAGTTAAAAGGACGTCACCGGTACTGAAAAGGGTTAAAGGGACAAAGTACTGATAGTGTGATTAATATATGCTAAATACTATGATAAAATTGGATTATATATTTGTTAAAGGTGGCAGGAGTATAGTAATGGAAAACAGAAAACATCCAGAAGTGAACAGATATTGATGATCAAGATGAGGAGAGAAACATTATTAGTGGTATAGAAAACATAACAATTTCAGTGTTTTTATAGTCTAATTTCATGAACGGGGAAAACTGCGCAAGGGGAGCGAAAAATAAAATTGAAATTAGCTCGAACAGGAAGGGGGGAGCGATGGGGATGAAGACAAGTTAGCCAATATAAAACTAGTATCACTCTAACACCTTTCCTGCCTGGGGGTGGGGGTGGCCGACTTGAGACAGATCCCGAACAGAAACAACAATTAAAGTTCCCATTCATAGGGTTCGGGACCAATTTTGCGTTCCCTCGCCCCATTCTCTGTCTCGTCTAGTAGGTGAATTTTACATAAGGAGGGGGATTCCTTGCTTCCCGCCCCCGATTTTAAAAAAGTAGTACAGGGACAGAGAATGTCAAACCTCACTGGACAGGACCAGCCCTCACACTAAGTTAAAGTGATACTGTTAAAGAAAAGAGTATTACTTGAGGAACTATTGTTCTTATTATTAATTGAAATATTGCAACAAACATGTGAGGAACGGAAATAAGACCATTTACAATCAGCATGAAAGGGGGGGGGGGGAGAGATAGGATTTAATGCAGGGGGGAGTGATGGTATTTTTTTTTTTAAATGTCACTTGCTTGACAGTATATATCATATTACAATGGTTTATTATATCAAAAGTATATTGAGATCATTTTTTGGTTAGTTGACTTAAATTAACAGGATGAGGAATAGTGGAGGTACTGTAGCTCGAGGAAAGAGAGTTAACGTGTTCAATACCAGTGCAGTCCTTTTATCTGTATTCTGGCTACTTTTTGACGATTTATTCAGTTCATAAAAAGGCCTCCAGCAATGGCCACGCTTCGTACTATCTCACTAAACTCTTTTTACTGCCAAAAATATTTCTCAAACTGCACAAAATCGTCTTGTTTCTGCTCAAATCAAGCCAAAACCTTATCTCTGACTTGTCCAAACAAAAAAATCATGAAATTATTATGTATCACATTTATCGAACATTCTAACTCTAGCTCTTCCAGACTGTTGGGCATCTAGCCAAAGAACACTCCAACAATATTACTTACTCATCTTTCCCTGCACTTTTCCATTCAGAGGGTACCACCGTAACTTGGCTTTAAGACGTCAAATGTACAACGGGTCAATGAGAGTTAACAACAACGTCGGCGAAGGTAAGATTGTGAATGAAGCAATGATACATCAGTGTTGAAACTGGCTCGGTTTCAACACTCACGCGTCTTTCATATATATATATCTGTATATATATATATATATATATATATATATATATATATATATATATATATATATATATATATATATATATATATACAGTATATTGTGATAAGGATGCTATCTAACAATTTTTAATATTACATGATTAACCCACTGAGCACCAGGCAATATAATATAAATGTACACTCCAGGCCCTACAGGTTGTCAAAAAAAAAAAAAATCTCCAGAAAACACCTGGACTGGGTTAGAAATGAAGAAAAAACCACAAATAAACGATCCCCTAGGTCATTAAGGGGTCCTACGGGGCGCCCGAAAGTCGAAATTAACATGGGGAAATGGGTAGGCAAAAACATGCGTGATCACACGTTCGCGGCTGGAATTTGAGGGTTTTCAACTATCGGCATTGTTGCGTGGGATACTTATGCAGTTCCCATACAAATCTGAGCCCTCTTGGTGCCATAGGACCGGAACAATTAACCGTGACGCACCCTATGCGGCGCTGGGGTTTAGCGTTCCATACATTGCTGACGCATAACGAGCGTCGCTGGTACTCGAGGGGTTAACATAGCTTATAATTATATAATTTTATTATTTGGCATATCAAGTATAATGTATGCATATTTACTATTATTACAATTTTAAATGTATTATATACCTCCTCTTTGTTTCGCAAATAAATCATGTACAGTTGGCCAACTTCGTCCTGCAACAAAATGTTGTGGTGCTTGGAGGTGTGTGGCATATCATCCGTAGTAAACAACGTAGTTTTATGAATTAATCCCTCAAACCCTATGGCATGTGAAAGACGGGACGTGATTGGTTGTGATGAGAAATATCGGGAAACTCTATTTTCTCCTTCATTTGCATTACTTGAGGGCTAGTAGAACTTGAAGAATGATGCCAGGTAATAAAGAGATACAAAATGAAGAAGCTTACAGTAATAAGTAATACATAACCTATCGTTACTCAAATCTTTAGGCAAGGTAGAACATATGAGTCTGTCGGTGGTAGGAGGGTGGGGTTTCGTTTCAGTTTAATCGAGACGACACGGCGGGTTTTAATGACTCGCAGGTGAATGGTTGTTTTTAGGATGCTTGCATATTGATTGTTTGGCTTGTAACTTCTATGAACAGTAACATTTAAAACTTGTCATAGCATGACGTGTAACATGAAGTTTGTAGTGTAAATGTTTGAACTTGCTCTTCTATGAAAATTGTGCTTTAAGAGTTATCTGGTGACTATTAATGGCCGTCTTCTGATTCTCTTGGAAAGCAAGACTCAAAATGCGCCTTGGTAATGAATGGTAATGAATGTGAGAGATCCTCTATAATCTTTTCAAATAGATCACGTAAATATTTTTGTATATCTAAGTAATCTTCAGACGATTTTCTCAACTTAGTAAGAAGCAGTCAGTTATATGATTAACTGAAATTTGAATTGACCCCTTGATCCTTACACAGTTTGTTTTCTTCTAACCTTAGCAAGGACACGTAGCAGTAGCAGTTTTAACAATAAAGAAGTCGTCGTCTGTTTGAAGGGGTAAAGGTGAATACAATAAATTGGTTGTAGCTGGAATTACAAAGTGATCATCGGTTTCAAAAGGGATGACTTATTATGTACGTATCACCTAACTATTACAGGCGTTTCCAAATCTGAAAAAGTCGCCTTAAGTTTGCCATGCTACAATAATATATACAGTCTGTTAATGTATTAACAGTTAGGAACAATTAGCAGACACAATTTTTATAATAATAACGGTTAAAGGCCAGATCTGACTCGTTTTTATATTCATGTGCATTTTGCAGAGTAATATCACTCGAGTTGCCATTGTAACACTTTTGCATAGTAGTTAAGTGTATACGATGGCTTATAGTAAATATATATATTGAATTATATTTATATATCTAATTGATTGTCCCGCTTCCTAAATCGAAATACCTTTTCTCTGTAATGCTTAAAGCATTTCAGACATTTCAGTCTTTTGCAACGGCAATTTTATCGACTTTACCAAGCCCAAAAAGAACAACGCTCGTCCTTCCACACAACCATGATTGTGGTGGTGGTGGTGGAGTTGGTGGTGGTAGTGTGGGGAGGGCAAACGACCAAATAGTCTAGTAAAGGGTTGCCACCTTTAAATAACTGGAGCCATTTCATTGCAGAATATGCTTAAAGAATTATGCTAAATAGAAAAGGATGTCTTGATTATCAATAAATTCTTTAGTGCATACCGGTACACATTTGCTGATAGAGAACACCATAGGCTTCTATCAGTCATATAAACAGCATAAGTTTTCAGTTCAGTCGTTGGCGGACATTTCTTGGGTAACGTGATGCTCATGGCTTTTGCGGAGAGGATGAGGATAGGATTGTTATAATGTAGCTCAACAAACTTCAGATGACGCCCTTCCCCCTCCCCCCGCAAACAAATAAAAACAATATAAATAAATACATAGGCCTACAACAAAAATCACACTCACACACACTGGGGAACTTTGATGTCATTAGCTTCAATAGAATACTTACCATACCCAACAGTCACTACATGACTTGTATACATAGTATGTCCCAACAATGCTGCCACCACATTGTTTTTCCTTGAAGCCAGTAGACATTTACTGTTAGTACACATTTTGAACTAATTATATTGTTAACTGGTAAATTGCGAACATGATTACATTCCTTTAATCTCTGACTAATAGAAGCCTAAACCGAATATAAGTAACTGAAAGTATAACTAAGTGGGAATCACATTGATGACGTTTATTGAATTTCTGTTTTATTCCTCCTTTTACTAGATGTAACTGAAAACATATACTGTATATTGACCTAGGCTGCAAGAGAGCAATTAGGTATATATAAATTATAAATTATAATAAGGAAGTGCGTTCTAGTCGAGGGGTTATTCTGTTAAGTTTTTCCCTTGTATTATTTTAAGGTGATATTGAACACAAGATCACTTATGATACCGATACCCATTTCCTTTATGTTTTCAATATTTCACCTCTCACTCCATCTCAATTGAATATATATATTTTAAGGAACGTGAACAGCAACAGAAATGCTGTTCATTTTTAAGAAAAGAAAACGGAGAAGTAAAAGTAACTTCACATATTGAACAATGAATTGAAGTTGATTGGGATATGACTGTGTAAATTTGCCCAAAACGTATATTCTCGCAATTAATATTAATTATTATTATTTGTTTTCTTCGCTGTCACACCTTCTGGCCTCCCCAACCACTTATGTTATGTTATGTCTGTTAGTTTTAGCTGCCTATGATATACTTTCCAGTCCATAGATCTCTGTTCTTTATCTGTTTTGCTCACATAGATTATCTATAACCTCTCTTTGGGCTGGCACATCAATGGTGTGTGGCCTCCGTGGACCCCGACCTTCTACTTAGCTCTGGGGTCTGGGAAGCCCACCAGGTAAGAATACAGGCCAATCAGTTGAAAAGTTAACTAATATCGTTATGGATCCTTTGATTCCTAGAAGTCCTTCAGAAGCTGTGTTTGGACATTTTGTAGTTGCATTAACAAACCACAAAAGTTGTCGTCTGATCAGCCTTATAAGCGTTAAACTTTATAAAATAATTCGATTGTGGTTGGATTTGGAAATTCATCATCATATCTTTGATAAACACACTCCTGTGTAGGGATGCAACTGACACCATTGATTATTGAATGTGTTGGATGTTTATGTTTCATATATTATGTGTGCCTTATTACAGCATAATTTTATAGACTTACAATATGTATTTTAAATGAAGCACAAATAATACAAGCATAACCAATCCGACATTATCATCACCATAATACAATGGCGCTAGTTGCATCCCTTTACTGGATGGTGTTTATCACGGATATGTTTTGCCCTTCCTTTTTATGGAATCCTAGGGGTGTAGAAGATGTAGCAGGGTTGAGCTAGGGTTGTAAGAAGGTATTCTAAATTTGGCGAAATCTATTTTATGTTTGAGTTGCCAGTATTGTTAATTATTATGAGCAGGTACTGTCAACTATACCGTATAAGTATGCAAATTGAATCATTGCTCCTCATTTTACCAAAAGGTTTCTCATAGAATAATATGACATGCTACTATGGTTTAAAAGCGGTAATGTATCAGGTAAAGGTAATGATATACATTACTCTTAATAAGGTGATCATTTTCAGCCCAGCGTAACATATATGTCACGCTAATCATGTATATTAGCATTGCACCCCTCATCTCTCTAGGCTGAGACAGGTTTCAACAGGACTGACAGTAATACAGAGGGGGCTTGTGGCAACATGTTCAAATGACTGTGTAAGGTTTTGTCTGCCAGTTTTCTCCCAGATGCTGCACTTAAAACTAGCTCTGCTGATTAGTGCCAAAAACAATTGTTACTTACAGAAGATGAGCAAGTTACACCCTTCTGTTTATAGGAAAACCGGTTTTTATGCCTGATTTTATTTAAATAGGTCCAAACGTTTATCCCTATATGATTTGTTTTTATTATACTAATAATCAAAATTTATATAAGGCATTCTAATTCTTGTGTTACACATATGTCACACTAGGATATATATGGAGTCACTGTTTTACATTGCTTGATATTTATGAAATATAACCTCTAGCTTGTTCCTTACCATTGTTTCCTTTCTTTTCTATATCCATTACTATAAATGAAGTACTGAGTATGCTTGAAGAAGGAAATACTTCTGCCACAGTGTATATTGAATCAAATATTGATATATTCTGACTGATGATGACGCCCGGCGTAGTTGGCAATTGTGACGCATGTCCACGTGTGAGCATGCTGTACAGAACGCCTAGTCATGCCCCACTCTCGCTAGGATCGTCAGGGCAGGAACTTTGGCTGTAGTCTATGTAGAGTTTCCTAACTTAGTTCATGTGAGCCGTTGTACTATAAGTATTATGAATATGTATTTTGTTTTCATCTGAGTCAACGAGTTCTATTTTATATCATTAGTTATAAGTATTGTGTGTAAAACTTATTTGTAATGATGGGAAGAGAAACAGCCACAGTTAGGGGTCAGTGGGTACGCCAGGCAGGAGGTAGGCCTAACTCACTCGCATTCCTCCCTCCTTCAGTGCTAGGGGGAGCCTTTGTGTATCCCAGAGGAGAGAGAGAAATTACGTAATGGTTGTCAGTGGGCGGTCCTTAGTAGTTCACGTTGGGCTCACTAGAGGGCCGGGTATAAAAGGGAAGTCTAGCTATTTTTTCATCAGAACTCATTAGGCAGAGCGACTTCTCATTTCCCTTGCTAACTATATATATTCTTCTGACTGATGGGAACTTTCTCTACTACCTTACATTCTTATCTCCTTTTTTCCCTGCCCTGTTTAACTTCCATTGTCCCGTTGGTGCAGAGCTAGTCAGCCAACGTATTATCGCTTGAGTTCTCACGAGATACTTGCCTATTAGATAGCCTATTTTGGAAGGGTTAACTTAGAATAGGATTGATTTATGTTTGTTGCATTTCCCTGTGTGTTATTATTATTATTCCTGTTTTCTGCTAGTCTAGGTAATGCTAGACTGGGGTAAGGCTTTTCTGTGTTACGAGTTGTTGTTTGATGCAGTGGTTAAGCGATAAACCTGCATACTCGTTTCGGTTCAGTGAAGCCTAGGTTGTCTTCGCGGCTGACTGTGTTGAGTTAATAATTTACAGTGCGTGAGGGCAAGAGCCTAACCACCCTGTATTTTATTAACAGTTTGTTTTTACTTTGTCAAGGAGCCGGGAGAAAACCAGATACAAGGGATCTGGATTTCTCAAAGTGCACTTGTTAGTTTTAATGTAATACTTTAAACAGTTGTGAGGACTTCGCTAGGCTACGAGCCGTTTTTGCTCAGTCACTGCTACCTTTTTGCCTACAGTACCCCAGCTAGACTTTACTCGATTAGTAGATACAGAATAGTATTGAAGCTTTCCTTATGTATGATATTGTTTATGCACTATTGATTTCATGTGTTGCAAGCTTGGCTACTTTAGTGATTAGTGGCCCACGAGCACAATCCGAGTAGGCTATTGCCGTTGCATTTGCGGAGTACTTCCTTTTAATGTTTGCCATTTACTATTGCATATTCTTTTAATTATTCTTATGCCAATTTAAGCCTTTAATAGTATTTAATTGCCAGTGTTTTTGCTTATTGAATTACTGTTCAAAATCCGATACGTACTTCTTACGAGCATCCGAGAAGCATCTAACTTTTTTCAGAAGATTCCTTGCTCGATGCTTAAGGACTAATAATTAACGTAACGTAATAGTGCCGATCTGAAGTAGAGGGTGGAGGACTTCTTAACCTCTGAAGTGCGCACGGGGGTAATTGAAAACGTCCCCCTGTGCTGACGTATTTGAGGTGTTTCCGTCACTAAAATATTCATTGTACCATTAATAGCATTAATAATTATCCATATGCGCCTATTATGGGTTGATTATAAAGGTATTAACCTGAAACAACAATAAAACGAGTGAAAACAGCGTTTGGATGGTCAAAATCGGAGATATAGCCCGCGAGTTGTATAATGTATGGGTGAGGCAAGCTACCTTCCCGCCAATTTCCCCCAAGGCCACTGAGACACAGTCGATCGATATTCTCTCTCTCTCTCTTGCACTCGATTGCCATCAGTGATGACAACACCCTGCTTGCAACTCGCTAATGTTAGCACGAAAATATACCTCAGAATAAGGGAATAATAGGGAAAATAGGTGATAACTGGTGGATAGGAGGAAAGTGGGGAAGGAGGGGAGGTAGAGGACTGAGATTTTGCATGGCCCAGGGGCCAAAAAAAAATAAAAAAATAAAAAAAATCATTTTTTTTTTTTTTTTTTTTTTCGATGTCAAAAGTTGAATTTTTATTTTACTTACTCACAAGAGTCTTCCCGCAGTCCGCCGGGGGAACTCTTAAGAGTCTCCCCGCAGCTCCCGGGTTAAGTTCATAGTCAAGGGTGGATTACTTCGGCTTCGGCCAACACTATTCTTTGGTGTTGTTGTTTCTTACTTCATTGTTTGATTGTTGACCAGACTAGATAATTCCTGTGTCTTTATTAGTCTGTTGTTGAACACTAGTACCGAGTTCTTGTATACCCCGTTATAGCAGATTGAACTCTGGAGGGTATTGGTGTTTTTTGTTCGGCTGGCAGTACTCAGGGGTTGGGATCGTGTGTTTCCGTTGTGGCAGCGAGCCGTATTCGAGTCCTGATTGAGAGCCCTTGTGTACCCGAGTGCCAGTTCGTAACAAAATGCGACCTTGCTTAGGATTTTGTGAACAGTATAAATTTTTGCAGAGTTGTACAACATTTGTTTGTTTGTATTTTAGCGTGCATATTGAAGAATATCTTTTTTGTATGGCAATTAGTAAAGCATTTAAGAGACTCCAGTTAATTTAGTAATTAGTGCTTGCATAGGAAGTTTAACACTTTTGTCTCGAGAATTTTTTTGTGGACTTCAGTATGTAGTGCATTAGCACTGACGATGAGCGAGAGATGTCATTTGAAGGTGTGCCGTTAGTAACCAGTGAGGAGGATGCTAGAGTTTTTGTGAGTAAGCGGTACCACGTGACGGAGGAGAGGCTGACTGGGGTGGATGTTTGTGGCTTGCACCTGATAACCAAGGTTTTGGGCATTTCCAATGTAGCAGGGATGTCCAAGGGGGAGCTGATTTCCTGGGTGTTGCGTGGGCGACATGGGGTTTCGGAGGAGAGGGCGTTTGGGGGGGTTCCTCCCCAGATCCCCTCTCACTCGACTCCCACAGTGCCGTCCACTCAGTTACCGGAGGTTAGCACTCTCCCACAGAGGGATGAGAATTGGCAGATTGGAGTGCCCTCGGGTGGTGCACGTGGTGGTTCCCCAGTTTTTGCCCCCCCTCCTTCAGTAGTGGCAGCTCCCTCTTCCTGCCTGTCTCCAGATATGGTATTTAGACTTGAGCTTGCTAAGATTGAGGCTAGGAAGCAGGAGAATGAGACGAGGAGGTATGAGATTGAGGTTAGGAGGCATGAGGCTGAGCTTAGGTACGACTCGGAGAAATATTGTGCTAAATTAGATTTAGATAAGACTCGTGCAGAGTCGACAGGGACTCGGATGGGCCGTGAGGGCCAAGTAAGAGAACAGTCCTTGGCCCAATTAGTCAAATTGGTGCCGGTATTTAGTGAAACTGAAGTCACAGAATTTTGTAATCGTTTTGAGAAGAAGTGTAGGGAGCATAATTGGCCTGAAGAGAAGTGGGCAGCTCTAGTCTCCTCAAGACTTACGGGTAAGGGTCTGAAGGCTTATGATGCACTGCCTTTAGAGTCTTGCATTGACTACCCAGAATTGAAGAGAGCTGTCCTACGGGCATACGAGTTGCAACCGGAAACATATCGATTGAAGTTTCGGCGTATTACAAAGACTAGGGAGGCGACCTTTCTTGAACATGCCCGGGACTTAAAAGATACACTTAAAAACTGGACACGTTCTGAGAAAGCTGAGACGGCAGAACAGTTGACTGAGCTGTTTCTGCTCGAGCAGTTTTATAAGTGTACTGGTGCAGAAATGACTTTAACTATTAAAGAAAAGAACCCAAGAACTCTTCAAGAGGCAGCTGAGATGGCTGACCTCAGGTTGTCGCTAATCAGGGAATGTGAATCTGTAAAGCGTGTTGATGCAGTTCCCAAGGGGCGCGATACTCCAAACCCTCGAGCACAGGACAATCACTATAGATATAAACCTCAGTTTAAAAGCCAAGATACCATGACTGAACCAAAGACTACAGCCGTCCCATTACAGAAGGGTCAGAACTCCGCCCCTTATCAGAAGAGACCGATAGGGAAAGTGGAATGTTTGCATTGTAGAAAGAAGGGGCATTATGCAAAATCTTGTCCTAGTAAGCTGCCAGCTGCAGCCGTGTCTTTGGTGCGCAGCATAGGTGTGGCTGAAATGTTGTCTGGATTTACCCAGGGTAGTTTGCCAGCGGCAGGGTCGCAGGCTATGTATAAGACTCAGGAAGGCTCGTCCCCTGTCCGTGATGTCTTTTGCGCCCATAGAGGGACCGGTAGGGTAAGTTGGACGGGTTGCCAGCATAAGGTGGAAGTTTTGCGTGATACTGGAGCTTCACAGACACTTTTGAAGAATTTCACGGGGCGACCAATTAATGCGGCACGGGTGGTTGTTGTTCAGGGTATTAATGCGACCAGGTCATACCCGTTGGTTCGTGTGGAGCTGGAAGTTGATGGTGTGATTAAGGACTTAGATGTTGGGATCGTTGAGAAATTGCCAGTGGAGGGCGTCGACCTTCTTTGCGGTGCCTACTTTAGACGTTCCACCCTTAGTCGTTGCCGAGAGGCCGGCCGACGTGAGTAGGGAGGAACAAGAGTGGGTAGTGAGTTGTCAACACCAACAGATGGCATGTGTGGTAACTCGTTCCCAAGCATTTAAGGTATCACAGCCTATTTCCCAGGCCACAGAACAGCGGAGGAAGGGAATTAAGGAGAAGCGGAAGGCTGGGAAAAGTTTGAAGAGTTTAGAACCAGTGGCTCTCCCAAAAGACCCAATAGCAGGACCTTTGACCGAGTCTGTTGTAACTCCAGTGCCTAACACAGTTGATAAAGTAGTGGAGGAGGCAGAGACTCAGAGACAGCACCGTTACCTGCAGCAAGAAAACCGGATGTCTAAGTTGGATGTTGGGGGAGGGCATGAGTTGTTGACCAAGCAGTTAGACATGTTGGCTCCCACAGACATTCGAAAGTTCCAATTAGAGGATCCAGAGGTTTTGCAGTGTACCAATGGGGCTGTGGAGTTAGAAGAAGATAGGGATGCAAAAGCAGGAGATTTTTTTTTCTTTAATGGAATTTTATACCACCGATATCAAGATCCTAAAAGGAACTGGGAGGGCGGATTAGGTACAGTTGACCAGCTGGTCGTGCCAGAGGGCTGCAGGGAAAGTTTGCTTAGGTTGGCTCATGATTCTCCATTATCAGGACATTTGGGTGCCAAGAAAACGGTGGCGGCTTTGGGGAAATTGTTTTGGTGGCCGGGGATGAAGTCTCATGTGCAGTCATGGATAAACTCATGTGATATTTGTCAACGTGTCGGGAAACCGAACCAAGTTATTCCTAAGGCTCCGTTACACCCTATTCCTGTGATTGGGCTACCCTTTAGTAAAATTATTGTTGACATGGTTGGTCCACTCCCTCCCACTAAGGCTGGAAATAAATTTTTGTTAACCATAATGGATGTTGCCACTAGATACTCCGATGCATACCCTATGAAAAATGGAATGGCTAAGACGGTAGTCAGTAACTTGTTGTGGTACTTCTCAAGGTACTGGTACCCGGAGGAGATTCAGTCTGATCAGGGATCTAATTTCACCTCCAACATGTTCAAGCAAACAATGCAACAGCATGGGATACGAGCAGTAGTATCGTCAGCGTATCACCCTGAGAGTCAAGGGGTGCTTGAGCGGTGGCATGCTACACTTAAAAGCATGCTCAGGTGTTATTGTGCTGACAACGGTATGGATTGGGATCTTGGATTGCCTTATGTGCTGTTTGCTGCTCGGGAGGTACCTGGTGAGAGCCTGGGATTTAGTCCAAACGAGCTGATTTTTGGACACCGTGTCAGGGGCCCCCTTAATATGCTGAAAGAAATTTGGGAGGGGACTGTACAGCCTTGTCCATTATTAAAGTATGTGCTTGAAAGCCGTGAGCGCATGCTTAAGAGTCTGGAGATGGCAGGTAGAAATTTGACAGAATCACAAGCTTTGATGAAGGACAGGTATGATCGCAAAGTGAGGCTGCGGAAGTTCACTGTAGGACAAGAGGTATTAATTTTGTTGCCTTTGGTTGGTAACCCCCTCTCTGCGAAGTACACTGGACCTTATAAAATTGTAGAAAAAAATTCAGACTTAGATTACCTTGTTGCCACTCCAGACAGGAGGAAAAAGAACCAGTTATGTCACGTGAACCTTATTAAAGAGTATGTGAGGCGCCCCTCTGAGCCTCTCACTGTCCCTGTGTTGGCTTGTTGCGGCCGTGGTGGAGAAGGAGAGGGGGACAGTCAAGCTTCGGAGGAGGATAGCTGGGATCAACATGTTTCAGCGGATCAGTGGGCGGGGAACTCGAGCCTAAGGGCTGACGAGGCTATAGCTCATTTGCCTGAGCCGCAGTTTGATGCTATCCGTCAGTTGTTCGGTTCATACCCCACTGTATTTGCTGAACACCCAGGCCTCACTACTCAGGCTATGCATGATGTCGACGTGGGGGACCATATACCCTTTAAGTCAATCCCGTACCGTGTGCCCCCCATAAAACTAGCAGCTCTGAGGGATGAGTTGGAGTATATGCTCGGTAGAGGGTTGATAGAGAAAGGCACAGTTAAGTGGACTTCCCCCGTAACACTGCAGCCTAAGCCAGATGGCAAGGTACGCTTTTGTATTGATTTCCGTAGGTTAAACAGTTTGACTCCAACTAACCCATATCCTCTTCCTCGGGTTGATGATAGTGTTGACAAAATTGGTAATGCTCGTTTTTTGTCTAAAGTAGATTTAGTAAAAGGTTACTGGCAAGTACCTTTGTCCGAGCGTGCTAAAGAGGTATGTGGTTTTGTTGTGGACGGGAGTACCTACCGGTGCAATGTTATGCCTTACGGACTTAAGAATGCACCAGCAACATTTCAGAACCTGATGAATGAAATTGTAAAGGACATTCCAAATTGCACCGTATATTTGGACGATGTAATCATTTATGATGACGACTTTGAGAGCCATTGTGAGCACCTTGAGACCTTGTTCCGGAAACTTAGTGAAGCAGGTCTGGTAGTAAATTTGGCAAAGTGTGACTTCGTAAAAGCCACTGTGCAGTACCTTGGGTTTGTAGTGGGAAGGGGACAGGTGTGCCCTCCTCAGAACAAGGTACAGGCTATCAATACATTTCCGCACCCAACAACCAAGAAGCAGATTATGAGATTCTTGGGTATGATAGGCTACTACAGACGCTTCATAAAAGGTTACTCAACGGTGTTGGCACCTCTCACAGATTTGTTATCTAAAGACAAAAAGTTTTTGTGGGCACCTGAGTGTGAAAAGGCTTTCACTTTGGTGAAACATTTGCTATGTACTCACCCGATATTCAGGGCCCCAGACTTTAACAGGCCTTTTCAGCTGGCAACAGATGCTAGTGGTGTAGGGGCTGGTGCCGTCTTGCTACAGACAGACAATGAAGGTGTGGAACACCCAGTAAGTTTCTTTTCTAAGAAGTTCAATGCTGCACAAAAGAACTATTCTACAATAGAAAAGGAATTACTGGCGATTGTGCTGTCGCTCAGGCACTTCGAGGTGTATGTTCCAGCCTATGGCCCAGTCGTGGTTATCTACACTGATCATCACCCTTTGAGATTCCTGAATCAATTTCACAATCGCAATATGAGACTGACCAGGTGGTCTTTGATGTTGCAGGAGTATAACCTGGACATCCGTCATATTGCTGGATGTGACAATGTGATCGCGGATTGTTTATCAAGGGTGGATGATCAGTCGTAGGCTATCACAGGTGTGTGGGTTTGAGTGGAGGAAAATAGGCTGCCCTTATAGTGCAGCCGGGAAAAACATATTAAAATATAAAAATCATATAAAAACTCTTTCTTTTGATATAGGTAATCATATAAGTTTGTCATAGCCTATAGAGTTTGAGTAGTCCACGAACTATCAAACGGCTGAGCTGCTGTAAGCTCGCTCTGGGAGCATGATATTGTGTCTTTTTGCTATTGTTGGGAGGAGTTATAAAATGTGATTTTTTTTTTTAATAATAAGATGTGTTTTGGTGATAAACTCAGCTTTGTTTTAGTGCCATGAGGTCGCTGGGTGTGAGGGGCTTGATGGGGTTCTGTGTTTGTCAGATTTTAGCTCAGGGTTGAGCGAGTAAAATCTTGGGGGAGGTGTGACGCATGTCCACGTGTGAGCATGCTGTACAGAACGCCTAGTCATGCCCCACTCTCGCTAGGATCGTCAGGGCAGGAACTTTGGCTGTAGTCTATGTAGAGTTTCCTAACTTAGTTCATGTGAGCCGTTGTACTATAAGTATTATGAATATGTATTTTGTTTTCATCTGAGTCAACGAGTTCTATTTTATATCATTAGTTATAAGCATTGTGTGTAAAACTTATTTGTAATGATGGGAAGAGAAACAGCCACAGTTAGGAGTCAGTGGGTACGCCAGGCAGGAGGTAGGCCTAACTCACTTGCATTCTTCCCTCCCTCAGTGCTAGGGGGAGCCTTTGTGTATCCCAGAGG